>JAOCPS010754326.1:0-10372 GCA_025505425.1 Graphium colonna | reverse complement strand
TAGTAACTGTTCGGTCTCGTCATAGTTAAGGTCCTGGAGCCACGCGGTAACTTTCTTTTTTAATACCGTCTTAGTCAATTTATAAATTTGTAGCGAATTATGATTGTAATAGAGAACTGTATTTGACAACAGATGCCAGTGAATATGGAGTGGGAGCGGATCATAGTCATAAAATAGATGAGGAGCCCATTAACTTTGCATCGGGTACATTAAACATGGCACAGAAAAATATTCACTAATAGAGAAAGATGAAACCATATTTGCAATTAAGAAATTTCATAAATGTTTGTATGGACGTCGTTTTATTTTAGTCACTGATTACCAACATTTCAAATTTATTTTGATCGAATGATCCTTTACAAAGAATACCAGTCACTGCAATTGCTAGACTTCAGAGATGGGCCCTTTTGTTGTCTGGGTATACTTATGATATTGTGTATAGGAAAGAAACTTTGTTAGGAAATGCAGATACATTATCACGTTTACCTCTGCCAGAAATAGTGGAAGTACTGACACTTTGAATTTTTTAAGCTTTACGGAAGACCCACCATTGAATTTCAAAAATATAGCATTTTACACATGAACTGATTGATCCAGTGTATGTAACTATAAGGTGGCCAAAAAGTATAAGTGGGAAAAGTTTAAGCCTTATTTTTTAAAACGTGCTGAGCTATGCGTTGAACTTAAATGTATATTTTGGGGCAGTCATTACACCACATAAATCAAGACCTCAAGTACTAAATTTGTTTCGTAAATCACATCAAGGTGTGGTGCAGTAAAAATATTTATGAGAAAATATTGTTGGTGACCAGACTTGGGACTCGATATAGAGAAAATCATTGTAGCTTGTGAGATATGTCAGGCTTCTAGAAAATTCACAGACTCTTGTTCACTGAGTGCTTGGAGAAAGACAGAAATTAATTTTGAAAGAGTTTATGTTGAGTTTTTCTACATAAAATATGTCACATACTTATTGATTGTAGACTCTAGATCAAGATGTTAAGATGTTCATATAATGCAGAGTATAACAACATCCATGTGATTGAAAAATTATGTAAAACTTTTGCATTTATAGGTGTACCAGCTCAATAAGTTAGTGACAGTGGTCGACGGGTAGGACACCCGTGACCATGGATGCTGTAAAGGGTTCGAAACATCGGGTGATAAAATTTAAAAATAAACCGCGGAAAAATCCGTAAAGTTGTTTAATTTAAATATGTTATACATTATTAAGTTTTCATACAAAGTAGCGTTGATATCAGTCAGCATTTTATGTTCATTTTAATTATGCAGATATAATTATTACGTGTATTAAGACTCTTAAAAGAGACGAGTGCTGTGTATGGCAACACGTTTGATTCCCGCGTCCTTAGAATGTCAACGGACATGACAGGAGGGTTAATTACGCTGTGAGTTTTAAGTAATTTATAAACTAAGTAAAGAGTGATTTCAGTGTTTTATTGGAATATCCAAGTATATTTTATTCCAATTGATAGGAGGGCTTCGAAGTTGGAACGTAGGATAAATAGTCTAGTCTAGGATAGTCTCAAGATTAGTTAACCTGGGCTTGTCTTGTAGATTGTAGTGTGGGGATATTTTGTAATAATAGAGCATGGCGCTGCCCTTTTTACCAGCTTGGTCCTTTTTAACTTAGTTATAATTGCCAATTTTTGAATTCCATATTACTGGTTGAGATATGTTTCTTGCACTAGCGTCACGACTATTTAACGATCGCAAAGGAAGATAAGAACTTCTTCGCGTTGTTTTAGACCTTTTGCGTATGTAAAGTAGGCAACGTAAAGTGACCGCAATATATCCCTACTATTTTGTTGCGCAGCAGCGGGTTTGGGTTTGTGCAATTTCCGTTAATTGCTGCGAAACGTCCTATAGGGCAATGATAATATGCTCGTACTTAAGTAACATGTAAAGCCGGCTACCTAAGCTCCCTGTGGCTTGACGGTATTCGTTGGCAAAGGTGGACCTCTGCAATGTTTTGCTAAATAATTAAGTGATTCGAAGGCATGGCAGCCGGCACTCGGAGGGTTGAGGCGTTGAGGTGGGAAGGAGGGCGCCGAAGGGACTAGTTGCTATGCTATATGGGAGTTGAAGTTTGTGTTTTTGGTGAAGATGTCTTGGGATAACCGCAGTAATAGGCAGTGTGGCCTTTCTATTAGCACAGAATGCATGAAGATGGTCCAAATTTTGTTAGTTGAGTTTTGTCTTCAGTTTTAGGATATTCGGGAGTGCCATGTTGACAGGAATTCTACGCAACGTGCGCAAAGCAATTCCATGAAGAAAGGCCATAGAATTTGTATTTATGGCACTGTCACATATATGTGACATGGGGGCTGTACTATTAGGCGGCTGAGGCCACAAATTAACCTAACGTCAAACATGGATTTCCCTTGCGAATTAAGATCAAAATGGACCTGTTCTATATCGATGGACAATTTAGTGCGACCGATGGTAATGCAGTGCATAGCTAGGACCGAGATGCTTTTTTTTTGTTAGGTTCACAAATAAGTTCATCACAACGGCCCTGAGTATGGCTCTTCAGTAAGCGGTTAAGTGTGAAAATACACCTGCTTTTCACTAGTCAATTTGGTGGCTATCCTAAAGTTGTCGGGTTTGATATGCGATGAAAGCGCAGACTAAGTCATTGGCCATTTGGCCATTTAGCTTGAATGCAGATGGTGAGGAGGTGCTTTCCTGAGGAGCACTGGGTAAGGGTGATCCAGCTGCGAGGCAGGGGGCAATGAGGGGAGGGGAGTGAAGATGACTCTGTTACGGCAAAGCGGGGAACGTTACGTTACATTACTAGAGGTACTTTGAGTCTGGAGATTCGGTAGACCCGGTTAAACCCGGTTGTAGGGCGCAAAAAGATGCCTAAACTTGTTTTTATTTCGTCCGCTATTTAAAATGGCGGGAAAAAATAAAAGGCAACAAAAAGAGAGTCTGCCCCGTAGGATACTGGGGTGTGCATATCCCTTCATGCAGGGTTTACGTAAGGGGGATGTGTGCCACATTTTGTGTCTGTTTGTGTAACCCTTTGTGTGTCTGAGTGCCACGAGATGTATGTATTCACGAGATTAACTGTAATAATTTAATAAAGATTGACGTATGCGCTTGAACTGTTTAATATACTCGTATTATACATGTTAAAGGAAAATTAATGTTATGCAGAAAATAAAATATCTTCGCACATTCTTCAAACGAAAATGAAGGTAATTATGTGCTGAGACGTATTCTAGATTCTGTTTTTGTTAATGAGCCTAAAGTTCTTTATCCCGGTTTAAAACGCAATGTACGCAATTTTTAAAAATATTATGTATAAATTATTAATTATTTAATCTAAGAAAAATAAGAGTTTAGATTCTGCTTATCAGAAAACCAGGCAAGAATAACAGAAATTTAAAATGCATAAGATAAATTAAAAAAAATCTACTATTCTACCTAAAAGATTTAAATTTTAATTAGAGGATATTTTAGGTGGTAGAGCATAACACCTATTTAAAGGTTTAGCTGCACTTTACAGTCTTACTCACCCGGGGAAGTACCACTGCGCTAGATAAAGTCGGCATAAAATAAAATATTCATAACTTTTGGGAATGCTCGATGGCCATGTCTACCCTTTTCTTTTCCCACTCCTTTTCCCTCTAAATCCTTAATCCCGACCCCATACTATCTAATAAACCTATTCTATCCAATTTGCCAAGTTGACAACGCACTCGCGAGTCTCCGGATATTGCGTGTGTCGCGATCGATTTTTTGGGTATATCTAAATAGTTAGGCGCTAATTTATTGTTTCCTAACTTGGTTATTTATTGGCCCCTTATGTAAATTTAAAGTACCTTTACAAATTATTTACGACACACAACCTCTCCCTCTGGCATTGGACGAGATGGCTAACCTCATAATCTCATAAATTACTTATTTATTGTAATTATTTAGTTATTTAATTGCTGGATTATAAGGTCACTGTATACATATAGCTTCTTTATTTATGTGTATAGAGGAAGTATATAATATGAACCTTAATATAATAAATCGGTATTGGAATAATTTTTCTCCAGCTGTGGTCCTTTAAGAGCCTATCCCGTTCTTTAAGGCCAACGACGCTTTTGTAACTCCGTTGTTTGCTACTGTTGCACGAGTCCACAGGCGGTGGTGATCACTTACTATCAGATAAGCCTCTTACTCATTTGCCCCCTACTCTATAAATTTATTATGTACTTACACACTAATAATGTTAAATATGCCACAGCAAACGAAAATAAAAAAAAAAACTTATTTAATAATTGCAGAATTTTGTACATTGGGTGATCAGTGGTGTAGTATTTATTTTTTTTAAAGTCACACACATAACATTGTTAGGTAAGTAAATTTTTATTGCATTTGATCTACATCGGTAAAAATGTGTTTCTTTTTGGTTTGCAGATGGTTAATACGCAGATATACATATAAGGGAATAAGGCTTGTTACTATCACTAAGCTAATATAAACATTTGTTACTAATATCATAAGGTCAGACAATTTTATTTGCTTTGGGGTACACTATTATACTTCAATAAGCGTAACGATCATTATTAAAAATGCAAATACATTTTTATAGATACGAAGGGACATAACTAGAACATAAATCCAAAACAATACTAACTGACTTGAAGAAACCAGAAGAATTACAAGCGAATTGTTTTATAGTATAATAACTCGGCCGATTAACAATATTACAACAACAATATGCTTGAAAAATGTAAAAAGTTTAATATAGAAATAATATAAAAAATAATTGGCAATATTTACTTATACTCAAGCGAAGCCACATAAATATACGCATAGTTGTATCTTAATAAACTGAATTTTATTTAAATAATAATTATGATAACCCTCTGTTGTAAGTATTCGAGTAGATTGATTACCATTTGCAATGCAGCGAATTTTAGGCATTTATGGTTGTGCCGTAGACGATAAGGTGAGCTGTAAACCTGAAGTGGTTTGGTTAGTTAGGCGTGAAGCATTTTTGCTGTTTTCTTTCAAATATTTAACTGCAAATTATAGAAGGTCTATAATATGAGTGATTTGTTATAGTTGTAGTTTAATTTGTTAGCTTATTGTCATTTTTGATATCAATTGCAGTTTGTATTTAATAAAATTATATATCAGTACAAAAGTTTACTTAAAATGTATCCCGTGATGTACATGTTTCTGAAAATATTACTGTACGCGTTTATAATTGAAAAGTATAACAATTAATTAGGTTCATGGTTTTTTTAGCTTGCGTAGTTAACACCTTATTTTTATAGATATTTTTAACCGATTTTAAAAAAAGGAGGAGATTTATTTATTTGTTTAAAAACGTTTTCACTAACACGTACAATGGCGGACTTGACAACATTATGTATTTTCTACTAGTCAATTGGCAAATATGTAGCGAAACTAAGGAGGTGTGAGAAGACTAAAGCAGAACAAGAGGTTCTCAATTCGGTTATTCTCAATTTTTTTAGGTATGTTCACGTTCTCCGTTATTTGTGAACCAATTTAAAATATTCTTTTTTTAATTAAATATTTGAGTCTTATTAAATGATAAGAAAAGTTATAAAACTTTTAGAAAAATCGTTTTAGAAGTTTGTCTTAAAATAAGAAAACGAAAAAACATGTCGTGTTCAAACGCCTTAAAAGTGTTCTTACTTTTAAGGCGTTTGAAGTCGGTTTTTTATAATTTTCTGTAAAAATAATCTTGTATAAAGTGCAAGAAGTGTTAAAAACTTCATATGTTTCTATATTTGTAATTAACATATAGCCCAATAAATAAGTAAAAATGAAATGGGAAAAAGAAAAGTAGTCAGAACTATAAATCGGACGTAATTAATTAAATACTGACTCTGTATGTAGAGGTCCTGTCTGGTTATTAAGGTATTGTCAGATGAATGTTTAGCCCAATCCGAGAAGTCAATAGCGTATCGGGTTAAATCCAATTGCTAATATACAAATGTGCGAGCATTCTGTTACGGCGCAGGCCCTATCAATTACTGAGCGGTCAGATAAATCGCGGCTTTGTGTTTGAACAGACCAGCGACTCCATCGTTAGCTATACGTGACCAATGGTTGTGGCCTGTACTAGACTGATCCATTCGGCTTCATTTGTTGATGGTCAAAGAAGGCATTTTTTGAATTTGAAACTTTTAAAGCGTTCAGCACATCGTACAATTTTTCTATCAATTCCGTATGAAAATATATAAATGAATAAGATAAATCGATCTTATATTGTAATAATTTTATCATATAATTTAAAATTTCACTAATACTTTTATTTAGTGTTACCTATCTTGTTCTCTGTATGCCTGTAATAAAGTTTTGCAAGTTCAATTTGATCTATTTTTAGGTTTCTGATTTAGCTGAAATTGTGCACGCAGATACAAGTATATTGCATGAAAATGAAATTTTATGGGAGTTGGAGCTGATTTGATGATAGTGCTGGAAGATAGCCATTAGAACTTTGTAATGAAACGACGCAAACTCATCGCGTTAGGGCTAGTTTGATTCGTCATGACACTCTTCACCTAAAAAAATTGTTTAAATAATTTCTTTTATATTATAGTAGCAAAAATATGATCAGGAAATTTCAGTCTTGGAATTTTACTGAGTAAGATACGTGGTCTAATTTAGACCTAAAACCTGTAGCGTATAGATGGTTAATTCACATTAGCAGATCGAATTAACCCGTTATGTTGTAATTACTACGTTTATGTTATTTTATTTTACTAAAGTAAACTATTTTTTATTTTTCTTTTTTAATAATACATATTTATTATACTTTTTTATGAATTTACTAACATTTCGCGTGAGTTTAAATCCTTTCCTACAAATAACCATTTTGGATTGAATAATACCTACCGGCTTCTAACAAAAAATGCGTCGCGTGCGAAAACAAAGTCCATCTTAAGGTTTTGTTGCAGTTTTAAGGAGTCTTGGCAAGAAATTGAACAGGCGTCAAAAAAGGTGTTGTTCGGGTGCCAAGTGTCCCATTTTAACCGATTTTAAATAAGGAGGAAGGTTCTCAGTACGAATGTTTATGTGTTTTTTATGAACCGATTTTAAAAATTCTTCTTTCAACTTAAAGGGAATTCTTTCGGAATGCTCCCATAATTTTTTCAGGAAAATCGGGTTAGTAGTTTTTGTTTAAATCAAAATAAATTTATTTTTTTATCTGATAGGGTACACTTGCACAATGATCCTACAATTTATTTTAAAATAATAGGAATAGTAGTTTGTTTTTAAAAGATAACGGAAAAGATTTGTTTCGAAAATACTCTTTAAGGCGTTTAAAGTCGGTTTTCGTGAAGATGAACTTGTTTTACACTTTGGAGGTGCAATCAAGCGACATAAAGTTTGTATTTTTTTGGTGAATATAGATTAACTCATTGTACACTTTGTCTGTTTATTTATTGCCAATAAACTAATACTTAGCGAGCTCTGTATGCTTGCGAGCTTTCTAAATTATGTTTATGTGAAAAGATTCCTTCCGATCCCTCGTTCCGGTTGTTTAAATTATTAGATAATAATGATAACGGTTACGTATCATACATTAGTTTGAAAGTATATTCATATACGTACATTTGGAAGAAAGATCCTTTGTTGAAGGTATGGTGGCAGGTTGAATATTGTTCAGCAGCTGATTTCTCTACCATATTTTGTGAAAATTATCAGCACCATCGCTCTGGAATCAACCGTTTCCATCGGCATTTCTAAAGAAATACTAATTTCTCTTGATCAATAGATTGCGTAGAATGATGAATCGTGAAACCACCTGCTCCATTGTTTACATATAATGAAATATAAATATTTTATAACATTTATGTGTTATTATAATAAAAATAATTAAAAATTAAGGAGTAGGGAATTGACGACCCCACCGCTCATCAATAAAACATTTATAGTGACAAAACTGTCTCACTGGTGCAATCAGTCGGCACCTTGCCATGAGGTTTTAGCACCGTGCTTCGGCAAAAGTTAGGGTGCAAAGGCCTGTATGTGCAAATGGCTTTCACAAAGAAACAGTGCCGGTTCTGGGCGTCTTCCTTTAATAGACGCTCAAAAACTAATGGATGATAGAAAGAGACAGAGAGCGCATAGGGCCGCTACCTGGGGGCCGCCGAGGAGCGTGGGGCTAGTGCTGGACGCGGCAGCATGCGGACAAATGCGAGGTGCTGCACGACCACCTGTCAGCACCACGCATCCATTATCCCCATCTGCTAACTTGGTATCGGCAGGGTGATCACGAGCCCAGCAATCGGCACCCGCCACTGGTGGTGTACGCCGCATGCGATGTACAAGGGAATGAAAGAGATAGAAACCGGAAGTTACGCTTATCGGGCAAGGATGCACCGCTTCTTTGCTGAGCTGGAGCCGTCTTTAACCGTCGCGGAACAGAACCTGGCAGACCGAGTTCGGTACATAATCCGTTCCAAAATATTTGATGATGCCGAACTCGAACGACTACGACGTGAGGTCATTCCGGTGCTGTCTGAGGATGCTGCAGTTGAGAGTGTAGCGGTGTCTGTGGACCCTTATTTGGGTGAAAACGCAGATGCTGCTGTTAATACACCAGCTGTGGTAGAACCGGACGACGCGGAAGTGGACTCTCTAGAATTAGAGTAAATGAGGAGCATGTTGGAAAAGGCGATTTTGGAAACGCGCCAAATGCGAAGATCGCCCACGTCTCCCCCGCATACCCCTAAGCAAGCGAAGTCGCGCTGTTATGGGGGCTCTCAACCCAATACTGGCAACCTATTTGGAAGCCAGCTGGGACCTATGCGATACGAACTCAATCCTCTTTGGCGCTGCACTAGCAGTTTTCCGCATAGTTCGCGCTAAATTTCCCATCACTGGTTGTGCCCCTAGGCCAAATAACATTATCCCAAAGTGGTGGAAAAGGATTGAGAATCGTATCGCTAAGGCAAGGGCTCTCATCGGTAGGCTACTATGCTTCAGGTCAGGCAACAGAAGATCCAGGATCGTGCGCACCGTCAGTATGGCGTTTGTTTGGAATAACGTCACCTTGTCCCTGCCGGATATAGACCAGAGACTGACGGAGCGTACCGATGACCTGAAGCAATGGATCGCAGCTTGGGGAAAGCGGATCCGGTGGTATACCAAGAGGTCAAAGCGATTCAACCAGAATCGTCTTTTTCAGAGTGACCAGAAGAGGCTCTACAAATCCTTGGAGCGGCAGCGAAAATGTGGCACGGGCCAAGGACCTAACCAGGCCGACACCGTCGCCTTTTGGCGCCACCTGTGGGTAGAGCCCGTTTAACACAACGAGTGCACTTGGACAAATGTCGTGGCAAGTGAGTGTAGCTATTGCACCCATGGATCCCATCGTCATAACACCAGACGACGTAGCTGATGCGGTCCGCAGGGCTCCTAACTGAAAAGTCCAGGCGTTCGACTCAGTGCCCCATTCATGACTAATGAGGGTCCTCGAGCTGCACCAGATCGATAGTAAGCAAGAGACTTCCTCGGGCAATGTATGGGGCAATGGAGCACAATCGTATGTCATCTGGGCGAGCGGATGGCGGCTGCGGAAGACCGTATAAGGATACGGAGGAGAATTTTTCAGGGCGATTGTTTGAGCCCATTATGGTTTTGCCTCTCCTTAAACCTCCTCAGCATACCGCTGGAGGAATCAGGGAGAGGATTTCGGCTTCCGAGAGAAGGGAAATAAGTGACCCACCTTTTCTACATGGATGACCTCAAGTTACTCGCTTATAGTCGCTCTTATCTGATAGAAATGTTAAAAATCACTTGTAATTTTAGCACTTCTATCGGAATGGAGTTGGGGACGTATAAGTGTGCGGTTCTCCATGTGGAAGGAGGTAAGGTCATACATAATGAAGGCATTGATACCTCAATGCCCATCGATATAAGGACACTTTCTGAGGCTGAAAAATACCGGTATCTGGGTATGTCACAGAGCGTAGGTATCGATGAGGTCGGCGTAAAACAATCAGTTCGCGGCGTATTTTTTGGACGCTTGACAAAGGTGTTCAATAGCCTTTTGTCAGGTGTAAATAAAGCACGTGCGTATAACGGTTGGGTTATGACCGACCTCGTATATACTTTTGGCATACTCAGGTGGACTCAAACCGAGCTTAACGCCCTGGACAGAAAAGTCCGCACTATAATGACGTCTCACAGGATGTATAAGCCGAGGTCGTCAGTGATGAGACTGTAATTGCCGCGGAAGCTTGTTGGGAGGGGCTTTTTAAGCGACCTCACTATGCATAATCACGAAGTGTGCAGTCTCCGTAATTACTTCATGACGAAATCGGATGAGGCATTCTACGCAGACGTCATTCAGAGTGACAAAGGA
>JAOCPS010754215.1:0-10372 GCA_025505425.1 Graphium colonna | reverse complement strand
TATGCTCTTTTTTTGAAGGTCCCTAAGTCGTATCGGTCCGGAAATACCGCTGGCGACAATTGGTTCCACAGGGGTGTAGTGCGTGGCAGAAAATGACGACGAAAACGCACCGTGGTGGACTGCCAACCATCAAGGTGGTTATGATGGTATTTGGTGGATTGTCGCATCGCACGATTAGTGAATTGTGCAGCTGGTAATAATCCGAACAACTCCTCTGAACACTCCCCGTGGTAAATGCGGTACAGTATGCTTAGAGATGATACATCTCTTCATATATTTAGTTATTTAAACTTCTGTACAAAATAGTATAACGGCGGACTTAATGCCAATGGCTTTTTCTCCCAGTCAACCTTAAGGAGCTTTAGAGAATATTGAGTAGATGTACAAATCAAAAATATTTCCATATAGAGAAAAAGAAATAATCTTCAGCATTATATACTTCCATATAATATAAATTAACATTACATACACACAAAACCATTTATAATCACCAATAAATACCTATATACTACACAAATATACGTATACTACATATGTACTTATAACTAATAGATAATAAGTTCTGCGTTAGTGTCTTTGAGTAGATGCTCGCGAACTTTAGTCTTAAACATAGAGCGACTTTTAGCCATCCTGATCTCGAGTGGTAGATAATTCCACAGTCGAACAGATACACACTTTCAATAATATTTCCAGAATGCAGTGCAATCCATTTGGCAATTTTCGTATAACAAATCCAAGATTCATCCGACCATGTAATTATTATTTATATTAACCTCTAAGGTTTTATATTCTCTGTCATATGTTCTGTGATGTTATCGATCCCTTAAAAACAACATTCATCTCAAAACAAACAGACAGACGGACTTGTTATTAATGTCCCGACTGCTACGAGTATCGTCCTGATGACCACTTGTGTTCATTACCCTTAGTGGTTTTGACATTTCAACTTAGCGGACGGACAGACGAACTTTTGAACAGAATGAAATTCAAATTAACGGCCATCTCGCCCTACGGAGCCGACCTTATGCACGGCCGCGTTTAAAAATAGAACACTGGACGTGCGCCATTTTGTTTGTTGTTGTATTTTTTAAAACGAAACCAACCGGACGACCGACCGTTGGGCTGGTATGAAATTAAATGCGCAAAACGGGTAGGCGTGTATAATTGGAAACACAAAAATATAATATTACTTAAACATGTATGTATTAATATTAAATATAAAACTATCAGCTGTTGTATGCCGTTGCATGTTTTTGTTTTGATCAAAACCAGTTGAGTATCTTGATTGCGAAAAGAATATCTATGCTCAAAGAGGCATGTAGTTTCAGAGGTTTTGTGATAAGTCACTGGAAGTTGCCTATAAAGATAAAAATGCAATCTATACTAATATTACAAATCTGAAGTGTTTGTTTGTCTGAACGTGATCATCTCGGGAAATTCGGATCTGAATTTGAAAAATTCTCTTTATGTTGGAAAGCCCATTCGTTGATGAAGGCTTTAGGCTATAAAACATCACGCTATAACCAATAGGAGTGGAGTAGTAATGAGAAATGTTGCAAAGGCTGGGAAAATTTTGGCGGATGAAACCGCTGAGTGCAGCTAGTATTGTATAATGATCGAAAACAATCATTATCTTTATGTTACTTTTTATATGATTAATATTACCAATACCTACCAATCAAGTTTTAATATTTAAGTACGTAATTATTAACCGTAAAGATGTTTTTAGAAAACATGCTCACATATATTGTTAATTTTTTTTATGGAAAGGAAGACAAACGAGCAGACGGTTCACCTGATGGTAAGTGATCCCGTCGCCCATTGGCACACGCAACATCCGGAGAGTTGCGAGTGCGTTGTCAACCTAGAAAATTGGATACAATAGGTTTTAGACGGGATAGGAGTGGGACAAGAAAAGGGACAGACATGGCCATCCGACATTCCCAAAGTTCATGCATATTTTATTTTACATATGAAATAGAATACATTCAATTCATAATGCCGATGTATCTGCAACAACGCCAAATCTAACCGATATACATCAAATTTCAGCCTCCGTCACTACGAAACGAGACCAAAGCGGTTCAAAGACACCCGATGCCATCAGAAACGGTACAGTGAAATATTCCGAATCACGCACATAAAATGGAAACAACTTGGAAGCGGCTCGTCTGGTGTTTTGCATATAAAACGACGTTGCATCCAGCTCACGAGATAAAATCAACTTTAACTTGTAAAACGTAAGATTCAGAATCGCGCAGTAACGGGGTTTTGAAAAATACATCATTATTATGCCGCTTTGACCACGATTTTTCGAGTCGACAGTGGAAAGGATGAGTAGTGAGAAGAGATCGAGTACAATAATATGAATATAAGAGACGGGGAGTCGTTACCAGACCGACGGACCGACCCTCCCTTTTTATTTATTATAGTTGTGCCATAGTTGCTTTGCGGCGTCGTGTTTTTAGATGGCCCCTTTGAAGAGGTTTACCGTTCGAATTAGCTCACAGTTGGGAAGCAGCCCTTGTGTACTCGGAGCCTCTGGGCGTAAAATTGTTTGCTTATAACGGCAATGCGCAGACAAAGCAAGCGAAAGTGCTTTTCAAATCCACCAACGAGCGGACGTTGTTAATGAAAAAATAAATAAAGATGGAAATTTGTAGACACAAAAATACTACAGTACCACAAAACACAATTTGATTCGCTTTCTATGACGACTTAAAAAGAGAAAAAGGCATAATGATATGATCGAACGGTGAAATGTTGAAAAGACTCGACAATAAAATAAAAAAATTGAAAAAAAAGAAACAAAGGAAAGGGATATATCTGCAAGGAAAACACTGGAGTATTTCTGGCACGTATTATATATTTCTTTTATTTTTTTTTATATCTGTAAAACATAACATACAAACTTTTGCTACGTATAAAGAAGCTTCGGGAATTAATTTTTGTCCTTGACTCAAACTTTCTCCAAACTCTGGTGAAAGTTTTCATATCCATTTACAGTTCAAAAAATAAATTTCTTAAAATTGTACAACCACAGGCTAGTGATTACATAAAAACTTATTCTTAAACTTGATATTTTTGTGAATTTGATTTAAGATTAACTAATAAAATTTAAACTAAACCAAAATTAAAAGTGTATATTAACTAAAACACTATTAGTTTATTTTTACTACACTAAAACTGCTTTACATATTTTTCTTCAAACAAGGTGTGTACCAAATCGACTAGAGGTCAAGCGCCCGAGAGTATAATTAGGCGCCGTATCTCTTGCAATACGGGACGGGACGCCCACGCCCAAGACGTCGTCTAACGAATCGATCCAAGTGGACGGATTCCATTCGATAGGCCGAGAGCAATCTAAATTCTTAACGCTCCAAAAGATGCGGGTACTTGCCGACATATCGGTTGAGGCATCGATTTTGGGCTTGAGTTCGCGATGTTCTGAATTCGGTTGCCGAGTTGATTATGTGATGGTAAAACGATTATTTTTACACTAGCCTTTGCTTATATAAAAAGCCTGTAAGGCTGAAGAAATACTTTCTTGTTGTTTAAACCTAGTGAAGTGATGAGTCAGTGCATATGATATATGTGTATATAATCATAGTTAACTGGTAGAGAATGTCTAAATGGCATTAACTCCGCCAATTGTAATTTTTATTTAAGGTATTTGCAATGGAGTTTAAATAAATAAATAATTAAAATATATTTCATGGTGAGCAGCATCGCGTAACGACCCCTAAGAGTAGATAACGATAAGGAGGGTAAACCGACAGGAAGCAGCTAGCGTGTACATAAATATATTTTAAATATAATCTATTAATAATCGTTAAATAATACGAAAGAGCCTATTTTTAAATTGTCCCACTACTGGGTAAGGTCTTCCTCTAGTCAGAAGATATAGGGCTTAGTCCACCACGCGGCCCAAGTGCGGATTGGCGGACTTCACATATTTCAGAAATATTATTTCTTAGATACGCAAGTTTCCTCACGACGTTTTCCTTCATCGTAGAGCAAGTAATTAGTAAGCACTTAAAATTGCCATTAGAAAATTAACAATTTGATTGGTGCCGATACCGGAGATCTAACTCAAATTCGCTTCGAGTAAACAGAATTGAAGGCGAGCCCGGAGACTGGGCTGCCACGGCTCAGGACTCTGTCCTTATATTTAAATTAGACATCAATATGAGGCGAGGGAAAATAAAAAAAACCTAAAAACATCGCCGCATCTGTACGGCGACTTGTTCAGTAAAGTTTTAATAAATCATTGTTACTAAATCTCCGGAGAAGTAGTATATTATATGATAATATTTTGTTTATGCAAAGCTTGTAAACAGAGTTAACTTCTAACTGGTTACGTGACCACATGTATTCCCATGATCTCCAAACTTGCGCTGCGAAATAAGTTTGTGTCCTGTTTCGGAATGAATATACGAAGTTGCTTAATTTACCAACCGACTTAAAAAAGAAGGAGGATCTCAATTTTTTTTTGTATATGTGTTAGTGGATTTGTCAGCAAGCTATGAACCGATTTTCAAATTCTTTTATTATTTCAATCGACATAATTGCACAGTGGTCCCGTGTAATTTTAACGAAATTCGGTTAAAGAGTTTTTTTTAAATGGCTGAAGAAATTGTTTTACGAACGTTCACTTCTAAGGCGTTTGAAGTCGGTTTCGCTATTTTCTGTTTATTTTTTTTTATTTTATCAGTTTAGTTTGTTTTTCTTATTTTAATCACATAGATAACTTTGACATGTAAAATTAACGATGAAGACGACGATTTAAATTGTATTCTTAAACAATACGTATGATTAATGAGTAGATATTTTGCATAAAAATTACTGGTTACCCGATTGTGCATAAAGTGAGATGTTTCACGCTTCGGGTAAAGATGTAAGACGTTGATATTCTGTCCAGTGTTCTAAAAAAAAATTCATTGTTCACACTGTATTTGTACAAAGCCGTAACTGAAATACGATCGGAATATCATTAACGTTATTTTTACAAATATTGTAAAGACTTTACAACTTACGCTGGTCAACGACAATCGAGTATATCGTTACTCATTTCCATAACATGTCTTAACGAAGACACAATAATATCTTTTTTATAAAACAAATAAACTCACAAGTTTTTGTACACGGAGAAAATAACAAAGGATCTTCCTGTCACTCCTCCCAGATATAAATAATAAGCTTATAATGTTCCTCACCGTCTTCGTTCGGTATTTTTAACCGACTTCAAAGAAGGATGGCGGTTCTCGATTCGGATGTGGACTCCGCCATTTATAAACCGATTTAAAAAAATCTTTTTTTTTTATCTAATAGGGTATTGTTTCAGAATGGTCCCATAACATTTTTGCGAAAATCGGTTCATAATTTTGTTTTTTAAATAAAAATAACAAAATTTAGGAATGTTCACACATATCTCCGCAACTTATGTACTGATTTAAAAAAATATATTTTTATCTGATAGGGTACACTTTCACAATGGTCACACATATTTTTTAAAAAAAAAATCGGATTAGTAGTTTATTTTAAAATCAAAATAACGGAGTAGATATGTTTCGAAAGTACACTTTTAAGGAGTTTGAAGTCGGTTTTTGTAACTGAAAAGAAACTTGTAAAGCGATAATTCAGTTTTTTTATATTATCAATCATTAACATTAAGTTTGACCGATAGCAAGCGGTATCAAAAATCAAGAAAAAAAAACATCCGGAGAATCGCGAGTGCGTTGTCAACCTGGGAAATTGGATAAAACAGGTTTATTGGATTTGGAAGGGAAAGAAGTGAGAAATACAATTGGTTTATTGGATAAGATGGGTCGGGATTAAGAATTTGGAGAGGATAGGAGTGGGAAAATAAAAGGGTAGACCTGACCATCCGGCATCCCCAAAAGTCATACATACTTTATTTATGTTTACTAAAGGGCGGTGGTACTTCCGCGGGCGAGCGCGGCTGTTGAAGTGCAGCAAAAGCTGTGAAAAGATGTTATGCTCTACTACCTCAGATGCTTGATGACAAGCTGTCATAATCTGCTTGCTCACCTATTTTCTATGCAATGAATGTCGTCGTAGCTATTAGTAGAATTATTTTGGACGTGGGCCAACAATGAATAAAGAAAATCCACGCAGGCCATAAGCCCCCGAATATAATCCGCAATAAATAACTTTTCATGAATTTATTTCAGCCGCATCCGTAAACAACGCAGCGTCAGTTTTTTTTTGACCAAAAAACATTTGTGTGCGGTGTTTTTAAATGTTATGACATTATATTGTAATGCTTAGTATTTATACCGTTAAAGTATGTTATTTAATGAACCGTCTAATATATTTGTGACAAGAACACATATGCACTTAAGCCCTTTTTGTTATTGAGATAAGGTACAAGCTTATTTTCACGGAAATTTAGAAAAACCGACTTCAAAAGCGTTAAAAGTGTTCTTTTGAAACATATCTTCTCCGTTATTTTGATTTTAAAAACAAATTATTAATCCGATTTTTATAAAAAAAATTGTAGGGCTATTTCGTACCTTATCAGATAAAAAATATTTTTTCAAATCAGTTCTAAAGTTGCGAACATTCCTAAACTTTCTTATTTTTATTTAAAGAATAAACAGAATTTTTTTTTAAAAAATATGGAACTATCCACAAAGTATGCTATAGTAAAAAAAAATATATATTTTTGAAATTGGTTCATAAATGACGGAGACACGCGCAAAATTCAAAAAATTAATTTTGTTACTTTGATTTTACAGAAAAACTACTGTACCAGTTTTTTTGAAAGTTTAATGGGATAAAAATTAAAACAAACATTCGAATTGAGAACCTTCCTCCTTTTAGGAAGTCGGTTAAAAACATAAAAATTATCACTTAATTATTTTTTCTACAAAGATTACACATCTACTATATTATTTCTTTCTTCGGTTAGCGCAGTAGGCGCTGGTGTCGCAGGTCATGGGTTCGATTCCCACTCCGGGCAAATAAGGTCTATAAATAGTTTTTTTCGGATCTGACAATCGGTCAGATGCCCTCCTGCATTAAAAAAAAATTACGTCTTATAAAAAACGTGGGAAAACAAAAAAAAATTGACACTGGCTTTTGCAAGATCGGAATGCACTGGGTACGCATCATATATTTCTTTTTTACTATTTATACCGGTAAATGATTTATGCAGACTATATACTTTACTAGTACTATTTATTTATATATTCGGAAGTTTCTGGAATAATTTTTTTTCTCTGACTTTCTGATACGGCAAACATTAAAAAGGTAAAAAAAAACCAAAAGCGTTTCTGCGATTTATTTGTAAGTGAGGTATGTCCCCTCATTTTTTGTATGTTTTTCGGTATGGAAGATTTTTATACAACTTATAAAAGTAAAGTAAAGTAACAGCCTATTTTCAAATTGTAACACTGTTGGGCAAAGGCCTCTAGACTGAGGGTATAGGGCACAGCCACGAGTGCGGATTGGCGAACTTCACAAATAGAAATGTCACTTCTCAGATGTGCAAGTTTGCTCACGATGTTTCCCTTCACCGTTGAGCACGTGGTAAATACGCTAAAACGTAACTTATACTTGAAATATAAATGTGAAAATTTTTATGTTCGTTAATTAAGACGCAATCTGACCCACAAATTATTAAGAAATAGCTTAAGGTCACTAGAATAGATTTGGAACATAACAGAAAAAAAAGACTTCAATCGAGGGAAATTGTGGGGAGCAGCTTGTTATGCTTACATAGGATAATACTTTGTTTCAGACTATCTTCGTAGGTGTTGGTAAGCAGTGCTTTGATCTTTGATGTCAAAGCTAAACTAAGCTAAGCACTTCATCGTAAAAGCCTCACTCAAGACACTAATATTGTTTTCTGTGAAAAGATGACCGTGACCTTCTATGTCACAGCTTTACAAAGAAATTGCCGAAGAGGCAAAGCGTGACCGCGAACTATCTTTATGTACATACTACCTATAGAAACTAAAACTACTTGACCAATCTGAATAAGATTTCAACTCCAACAAAGATGATGCGATTTCTAGCTCGATATACAGCCGCAACATTTTAGTGCAATAGCAATGGTCATGTCTGCCATATCTTTATAAAAATAAAGCCTATGTAATAAGATGTAAAAATAATCAAACTCGGCTCGATCGAGTCGAACCGTCGCCCGCGTTCAAAAGGATATAAACAAAAAAAAAGAGAAAGTCCGATCGTCCGTACGAAAGGACTTTCACTGCAGAGACGCCGAGCGCGCCAGATTTCTAAAACGCGAATCGCTATAGCCGTTCACCGATTCTATCAATTAATAAGTCCCGTTAGCCGATTATGTAACCGTTGTCGCAACCGGTTCGTTAACACGACGCTACGTGCGAGCAATGACTAGTGTAAAAACGAGTGCCGTTACAACGCCCGTCGTCACGTCGGCCTATTACGCGCGCTTTATGCTAAAAAGCTGTCCGCGTTAAATATGGCGCGACCGCGTACGGCGCTATACCGTTGTTGGATGTGCCCTAATGTCTATGGGATAACGGAATATGGAATTTAATAAGCAGGCGAGACCGACTTGTTTCGCCGATGGCGACATCCCTGAAAATTTAATGGGCGATTTTTTCAAACAAATGACTTTACGAAAAAAATATTTGTCTCATAGTAATTACATACGTAATTTTTCTGCATGTGTGTATACTGCTGGACTCGTTGATCACTTTTGATGCAATTGTACTGTGCATTTTAATAGATCTCTGAATAGTTCCGACGCATTCTCGAAACCGGTCGACGAGGAGCAATATTCGTATTAGTAGTAGACAAGCTTTATGACAATGTATACCGAGCCCGCTAGTATAAAATAAATATTACTTTATTACTCAAATCATCCGCAGTGGTGTTTAGTAATATAATGTTCAAAAAATTTCAAATATTTTAATTCAAAACACAAAAATATTGAAACGAAACAAATATATCTTTAATCATTTATGATAAACAAGAACAACTAATATCGAATATACTACAAACATTCGACAGTAGTTTTATTAATCTGAAAACGTAGCCGTGTATTTACTTAAAACTTCGTCTTTAATGTATGCGGTATAAAAATCCCATATCAATAGGACCCGATTACCATATTGACATGACATTCCATTTCATCATTTTCGATTCCCGTGACACGTACATTCGCAAAGTCGTATAGGTCACGCTGTCACACACATCTGTCACCGGCATAAACTTTCACCGTGCGCAAAACGAAATGAGAGAAAGCTCGCCCACAATTCCGCTGCGGCAGCGATCACCGCACCACCGCAACAATCGCTGTTCAGCATTCATCAAATATGAAAGCTGACATAAATGGATTCAACAGTTTCGCTGCCCAATAACGCATTCAAATATCGCCAGTTTAAAAAAAAAGCGGGATAGGTACCTCTACCTGAAGTAGAGATTCGTACACACACCAGTCAGTCTCTTCATGGATGATCTTTAGATCTCTTTTACTAGTTTTAAATCACATTTGTTCACCGTGTTCATGAGAAAACAAATAAGTAGCAACTATTATTATAATATGAAATTTCACTCATTATTTTTCACGTGTCAAGTCATTGGATACTTACGCCTAGCTTGTAAGATTATCTGACGCCTATACCTATATTACAACACTTCTTTCCCTTACTGACTCTAATATGTTCCCGTTTCCTTTTACCTCATGACCATTACCTACCTTTTGCTTATTCATTTGATCTTATATACTTATTTGTTCCTTCTCTATTTTGTTAACTTTCACTCAATATCAGGTTAACTGTCTGCTTGCTAGCGAACCAGTGTCCCCAAATACGTACGATATTTTTCCGAAACCGCCATCAGAAATTTATGTAAAAAAGATAATATATACCTATATGTAAAAAAGATAATTTAATTATATGTATATACAATTAAATACAATGGAACACTTTACTTTTTATGTCGGCTAAAAGCTCTCGATTGCCGCTTTAGGTAGGTAGTTAAGAGCTACAAGACGTATTAAAGACTAAAAATACGAAGCTCTGAAGCTTGAAATAGCTCCAATGATAGTACGTAAATACTACGTTATTTCTGTACAATATAAATTGTGATATACTCGGACGACGTAAGAAATTATATAGCTTGCCAAAATCGTGACAGTCGAGGGCACGTCAAATTGTAAAAAGAGGTATTTAATGAATTATTTGAGGAATGTTAATATTATAACTATTGAAGGATGATTCCATAATACTTCAACCAGGAGCACGCTTTTGTAAATGTAAAACCATATAATTAAATTTTTTTGATGACCGGTTGGCGCAGTTGCCAAGACATTGGCTGCGGCGTCGCAGGTCGTGGGTTCGATTCCCACACGGAACAA
>JAOCPS010753994.1:0-10373 GCA_025505425.1 Graphium colonna | reverse complement strand
AAATTCTGTTAGCTACAAAGATATTCCATCGGTGAGGCAAGGAATGCACCCAGCAGAGCGCGACAGTTGAGTACGAAAATGCAAATATGTTACGAAAAACCACGCGACATTGACATGCGTCTACCACCCTTTTAATAAGTTGAGTTAATACAAGAATAGCACAGAGTTCAAGACGAGCGAAAGAAACAACCTTTTTTGGAGAAACCTTCGATTTAGCTGTTATCAGATTGATTGTATTAAAGTCCCTATTTTGAACGTGAAAATAAATTACTCCCCCGTACACCTTCTCGCTGGCGTCTGCGAATGCTAATATAGTAACCACACTATTAGCGACGATACCTAAGTGACAGGGAATTTTTATATAACCTAACAAAGGAAGTTCCTCTGTTAAACGTGTCCATAATTTAACTATGTCTTCAGGCGGAGTGTTCTTCCAATCACAGTTACATAGACAAAGCTACTTGATAATTATTTTTACGTACGAGATGACAGGTGCGATAAATCCCATCACGTCCCATATTTTAGCGACACACGACAATATCGAACGTTTGGTACAATTTTTTATGGAATTATTAATTCTAATAGTGAAATGACGTGCCTTGTCAGTTAATTTTCCTAATAAATAATAAAGCTTCTCCGAATCCGACAATGACACATTGTTATGTATGACGTTTTGGAAACTTGCGATGAACAAAGGCCAATTTTTTATGTCACCATCGAACTCGGGCGGGCAATTTCGGAAGTTTAGGTTGACATGCGGGTCCGACATGAACACTTTGAGAGGATTGCAATTTCTTGGCAGCTCATTTCACACAGCCTAATAGATTTTCGAACAAGGAAAGCGGTTGATAGTCAACAACGTAACTAGGATTTGCCTTCAATTCCAAAGTAGCCATTTTCAAAATTATCACGCAACGATGCAACAGTCTCAAAATCGCACAAAAAATGAGTCTGCATCAAATGATTTTGAATTAATATCTTTGACACAATCAGAAATATTTCGCATGCAAGAAAATATCCTATCTCTTTTAGCATATTGCAATTGCAATTTAGTATCGGCTGGTGCCATTTTGATAGAAAATAGATGTAAGCAAAATGTTTAAAGGAAAAATGCAAGGGAAACGATGAGAAGTGACGGAAAACGGAATACGAACTCCCGGTATGAGCAAGCAATGTACTTATTTACAACTACCCCCAACTAACGCGGCGGCCAAGCGAGCGGATAATAATTTAAAACAAAACGATATGAACGAACTACTTATTATGCACTCAATACAATTTAGTGAGCATAATTTTAACTACAAAGACTTGAAATTAGTTGTATACCTATATACGAAGATAATATTATCACGTAATTTCAAATGACAAAATGGTGGGATAGTGTAATGTATTTATACGATTTTAACCGACAAATTTTAGATACTTGAATTAGTTTGAAATGCGGGTTAAGCGAACAAATCAATATATTAGCGAATTGACTGCTATATATAGCGGTATGAATGAAATTTACCCAAGTATGCTGTTACCCACGTGAACCGATGCCACGTGTATATGAACTACTAGGTACGCGGTTTAATACGAAACGAAATAAGTACTTGGATGATGGCTAGCGCTGATTTACTAATAAATTCGACTCGTTGGACCAAAATGTTTAAGCGGATGAGATGTACACAATTCGATTTTTGTAGGTTTTTGCAGTGTTGCACGAGGGAACACGTGCAACACTGCGGGAAAGAAACGAGATAAGAGGCAGTTCTGCTAAAAGGAGGGTAGCACAGTAACTTTTCCTTCGCCGGTTTTTTTTTGCTTCTCTGGACACCTCCAACACGAACTATAGCACCCCTTTCAGGCTTCTTCAAACGAAATCCGCGGAGCGACGTCTCAACACAAGCGTGGGCGTAGCCATTACAATAATTATGAAAGAAAGCGAATCTCGACACTGCGTGGAAAAAAAAGGAGGGAATTGGATGCAACCAATTAACTAATAAAATCGATCTATGGATCTATACAGACTAAATCAGCGTAACCGGAGTGTTTTTTTTCTTTTGATCACCGATGTTAACCACTAGCTTCCATCTAACTCAGCAAATTTGTGCTGACAGTATTTACAGAATAAAAAGTCTATCTAAGTTTTTCGTAAACTATACCGAATGACGTGCCTCAAGACAGAGAAAGAAAGCTGTGAAAACGTAAAAAATTGCATGAGAAATACGCGTTTGGGTTTATCTTGAGTAGGGAAGAATTTACATAATTTATAATATTTGATGAAATTTCTGTACTGCGATATTTTCCGATTAAAATAATATAGTAAGTAAGTTGGATAGAACGGATGGAGAAACTCGCATTAACTTTGATAAATTATTTTTATATATAGACGTACAAATCTTTAAAAAAATTACTACAACATCAAAACACAAAAAAATCTTTTTGCCCTAACCTATTATTGTAACCAATTTATAGTCAAGAGTTAACAACAAAGCTCATTTTGTTTATCTATGATCAGCACTTGGAAGCTGAGAGTTTTGCTTAAAGGGAATGGTGTCTAACAACTTAATGTATCTTTTTACTTAAGACGTGCAAAAATCTTCACTTAATTTCAAATATCACACATTACGTCTTTTTATGATTCTAGTGTTTTTAATATTTAAAAACAATGATTACGACAGTGGCTTGTGAGTTTTTTTCTTAGTAGTTTAGTTTGTTTAAATAAAATATTTAATATGCATTAAGGCAATAGACGATTTATATAAACCATATTTTTACTGCCGTTCCAGATAATACGTCTATTGTTTTCCATGCATATTGATTTAGCATACAAATTTATATCTTTCTATGTATATTAACGTTGCTGTCCCTTCCCAATCCTAAATAATTTTTGATTATGAATTTAAAAATTACATAACTGTCTGTGAAATTTGCTATAAATGTAACTGAATGATTTTTCTTACTTTTTTATTTTACTTATACTCTGGATTAATTAGGAAACTTTATAATGCCACTGGAAATATATTGTGGCCTTGTTCAAACAATCAAGACAAACTTGAGACTTTAGTTTAAGTCGAGACTATATACACTTTGATCGAGAGCGCTTTACAAGACAATGGCTTTAAGTTTCATGGAAATTTCGAGTAAATTTTCTTGATACTAGACAAGAGTGTACAAAGGACAAGTGCATGACACCTTAAAGGAGTTTTCGCCGTTGTAACAAAGTAAGACAATTTAATAATAAAATGTATTTAAAAATATCTTAGAGAACTATATCTATCAGTTTTTTTTCAAATCCACAGCTTTTATGCAAGTTGAAAAAAAATATGCAATCCCCGAATTATTGTTCCAAGTCTTCACATAAATTATATGTTATATGTATTAACTAATATGCCAATGACCTTCCTCACATTGAAATATGCTATCCTTTGTATAAAAAAATCATAAATTAAATCAAGCAACACCAACCATCGCTACGTTTTTAAAAACCGGAAAAGTAATCCCTAAAGAAAAGGAATGCCCCAAACTAGTGAATGTTGCAATTTAAAAGATGGATTCGAAACCACAACTAAACAATTGTAAATTTGTTTTGATGTAAATTGTAAATGTTTGTAAATGAACACTAATTTATATTAATATAATATTACCCCATCCTCCTATATCTCACGCCGACTAATGTAACTCCCGTATTCACGACGTTTGGAATTATTTACACTTAAGAAGATAAAAGCTTCCCGAAATTTTCACTATAAATTATAATGGATTCAATCGATCAATGGAATATTTTCTGGAAAATACATTAAGTAACATAATACGCTCTTAAATGAGAAAAACTTGTTAGTTGTTTGATAGTTTAATAGTTCTTGTCTTCTTACACAAACATTACTAAAACCTGTAAAAAAGCGGACAAGTACTAACAATCCAACGTAATCAGAGTATTATTTAAACGAGTATATTTCCATGAAGATCAAGAATTGGGCAGTTTTTGACCCTCTCCATTACTGCCATATCAATATCCTCAGTAAAGCAAGGCAGTATTTGCAGCCGTCAGCCATTCTGAAGTTATACAAGGCGCAGGGCGAACACACGTGGAATATTGATCTCACCCCTGGACTAGGGGAACCCTTCTACCAGCTCCTTCTTTTTAACTGCATCCGACGTCGAACTACTCGATTCCAATGATCCAACCCTCTCCGAACTGCTTGATTCCCGAACCTATACCGCATCTACTCCGGGGAGTGTTCAGAGGAATTGTTCGAATTGATACTGACTGCACAATTCGCTCATCGGACAACGCGACAATTAGCCAAATATAATCAATACTGCCTCGATGGTTGACAGTCCACCACAGTGCGATTTCGTCGTCATTTTCAGCCATACACAACACCCCTGTGGAACCAGTTGTCGTCAGCGGTATTTCCAGATCGATACAACTTAGGAAAACCTTCAACCCTCAAGAAAAGAGCGTATTCCTACCTTAAAGGTCGGCAACGCTCTTGTAATTCCTCCGGTGTTGCGGGAGTCCATGAACGGTGGTGATCATTTACCATCAAGTGAGCCGCTGGCTCGTTTGCCTCCCTCTATATACATATAAAAAAAATGAGGTGCATATCCACACGAGAACGCCTTTAAGGCGTGATAAACCTATTTCTTACCGGGTTTTAACAATAATTTTGTCTTATATGCTTGTATATCAAGTACTAGAAATAGCAAATAATAAGTATGCATGATCGTAAAAACTTTTAAAAAAGAGCTTTTAACATTTATATATCAGTTTGTTTTATAGCATTCCTATAAACAAAGCTTACATTTTTGGGTTCTTTAACATACAGATTATAAAAAGGTAGTTAAATATTTGGATTTACTTTAACTAACATTTGAACGCAAAGTATAAAAAAAACTGTGATAGTTTGTATGTCCTATACTGACATAGTTAAAATATCAACGTTATATTATACAGTTTCAATGATCAGACCTAAAATAGTTTTTTAACCTGACGAATAAACAAATGACGTCAGTAGAAAGTCAGTCACCCCAATCCTACACGTGACCACAAATGCTGCAAACTATTCGGAATGTAGGGTGAAAACATTATAAAATAAAATCTATTAAATTGGTATAGTTGTTTAATTTTAAAAGTAGAATATTCGCGTAAGACAAACTTTTATACCATTTTTTTGCTAAAATAACATCAATCTCCTTATCTTCATTTCTATTATATACTGAGAACCTAAATGTTTGTCTCAAATTATTAGAAAATCGTGTATATATTGATAACTAAACAGTTGATTTTGTAAATATTTTAACTTTAAATTAGACTTTGAATATTATAACAATTAAAGTTTCAGAAACACGATAACTGATATACCATTTACGTTCAAAATAACTCAACATTATAAAATAAAGTGACCACTGCCAAAAAAAAATTTGCAGCTTGTTTTAATTGTCTTATACTTTTATAAACAGAATAACATCTTGGACACTCAAAAACTTTGTCTGAGATTAGTTTTGAAAGCGACTGCACTGCTATATGCCACTCCATTATTCGTTTCAATGATTTCAGAAAGTTCTTACTACAAATCAACACAATATAGTACCACTTTAATCTGCAATTGATGATAACGATGTGTCCCTTCACCTCCTTCATTAGTATTTATGCATCAGTTGTATTCAAAAACCTTTATAGCATTAAAAGTTGAATGTTACTATAATAAAGATGGCAGCTAGGCAAATGCAATCTCAGTAAAATTCATAACGTATTAGATTTTCGGCTTTTTCAACAAAATCATTAGATACATCATTACATAAACATTAACATAATAATTCAACAGTAGATGAACAATGTAAAAAACAGATGTAAAAAATATACACCACATTGCTATTGATAATAGTAATAGTTTAATAAACTTACCTTTGATTTCTTTGCTTCGAAATTATAAGAAATATAAGGTGATGAATAACATAAAATATGCAAAAAAAAATTCACATATTAGTTTTGTGTGGGAAATATTTAAATTATATCTCAGCCATCCGAAATTGAGACATATCTGTTCAAAGTAAATCATAAAATAAAAAAATATTTACTTATTCACAAAATAGCAATACCTATGTCATAGTCAATAACAATGTCATAGTCTCAATCAATCATAAGATAGTAATGCAACTACGTTCGGCCACATTAAAATAATGGAATCATGGTTCATCCAACAGAACATTAAAACTTGATTCTGCTGAGAAGATCGGATGAGAAACTCAGCAGTTACTCTTTCAAAATAATATTTCTTACAAAATGTAGTTTACAATCATTTGTTTTGGCTGTTTAATAATCAATAATATTATTCTCAAACAGGCAAAACGTCAAAGCATTTTGTAATGTATAGAACGCTTAACGTACAGGAGTTAGGAGTGTTTCTTATTTATTCTTAAATTTATCAAATGGAAGATCTAATATAGATCACGGAATTTTGTATGCGTACACATAGCCCCACGAATGATTTGCTTGTCTTTTGTAAACGAAAGCTTGGAGCTTTATCAGCTGGTCCTTGAACTATTAAATCGTATTAAATTGATGTCTGTTACTATTTCTTAAAGACCAGCAATGCTCCTGTAATTTTGCGAAAGTCTATGGGCGACGGAGATTGCTTACCATCAGGTGAGCCTCTTGCTCATTTAACTCTTTCTTTATGGAAAAGAGTAGGAACATATGGGACTACTAATATTCACGAAAAGAACTGTTTTATTCATTACATCTTTCTACTAACTATTATTTTAATAAAGCAGCCGAGCAAAGCTCAATTAAATAGCTATCATGCAGAAATTCATTTGGACTGACCTAAAAATAGACCGAATATCAAACAAAATATCACAAAAAAACAATAATTTGAAATAACGTACACGAACGGTTTCCAAAGCGACTCATTTAAAAATTTTGTCATTATAGTGACAAGTAAATTTCCGGAGCAGTCTGGATTTCGCAATGTAACAGCCTTATCAGTTTTTCGCCATTAAGACTCCGGGGACAAAAATGTGTAAACATGCCTAAAAATTTTTTTAGCATCGTAAAATGGTACTTGCACCTTATTGAGTCTCACAGTATTTTTAGTACGTAGTATATACTGTACCGTTGTCATTTAGACAAGTAAAAAAAAACTTTTTAAACTGGTGAGGCATCTTTATATTTTTCTATTAAACCCTATTGACAATGAGCTATGGTCTCAACAATAATGTATTTCTTTTGTTTAGAATATATCAGTTTTTTAATCCTGCATTTGAGTTATCTATATGAACAAGGACAATAAATAAAATATAAATCACTTAGTTTTCTATAAAGAGTTCTTAGACAGCCCATTTGACGTACAAAAGGTCAAAAGACATTAAAAAAATCTCAATTTGATATGACCTCTATGAAGGCCGCTTTCGACCGTGGAGATAACAACCGCCCTTCACAATGCTAGTATTATGATCGCTTTCCAACCTTTTCTATAAAAAGTTGGTTTAAGTATTCCGGGGAGAAAGAGTAATAATACTATATATAAAGAATATAATACTATATATTATACTCACTATATCCCATCTGTCTGTCTTGGGAGAATGAAAAGAGAATATGGAACGGCTTGTGATATACTCATATTCAAGCTGTAATGCAAAACACGTGCTATTGAATTGAAAGCTACGGCTGTGTTTCCTCCATGCTCGAGCTTACACGTGCAGCACTAACTATAAGGTAATAATATTTTAATTACTTATTGTACAAAAAATATGAAAGATTTGTAAAACGTTTAATTTATGTAGAGGATATAATTTATAAATTTACAAACCTATAGATATTAGGTAAAAGTACCTTAATAATATTTAACTCTTTAAAAGATTTGGTTTAATCATAGCTAAGGAAACGGTCGATTATTTTGTTTTTAACCAAAATTTAGAAGGTATTGCATCGCATTATCACCCATTTAGGTAACATGCGTGACTGAATGACAATATGATGTTTTAATAAAGATATCTTAAGTCCAAAACTGAATAAAATGCGATCCAACCAAACGGATATCTAATATTGAAGAACATCGAAATCTTTTATTTTTAAGAAATACCGAAACCTCGTTAGCTTTCTGAATACCTCACAAACACAGCCTAAACATGCATATGTGCTCTAACGGATTCTCATAAGGCATTTCTACTTTCAAAAGAGTTAAGAGCGTTGCTATTGTAGAAACTGGAAAATTTCGAGAGTGTGGACTTCAATATAATGAAGTGTTCGCAGTTTTGCGGCATTAAAGAATCTTTTTAAATTTTTTCAACTTTCTATTTATTCCAAAAAATTGTACTTGTGTTCTAGTCTTCAGTATCTCTTTGTATATTATTCTCGATTTCCGAAATCATTAATATAACTTTATAAAAATACTGCTGATAAAAAATCTTGAGACCTTCAATTACGAATTTGACTTTAATAAAATATGCTTTAAGCTATGACCACAATATTTACTTTTAGATTGTACTATAAACAACACGAAAAACCAATATTTATCTTTAATGAACATAAATTTATCACTAACAAGCATTAATTAAAAAACCAAATTAAATGGCATCATATTTAAAAATTATTTTAAAACTTACTAGTGTAATAATAACAAAACGTAATTTGGATCAGCCGGCTACAACAGGACTGGTTCTTTTCTCGCTCAAAAGGTAAGTATAACCATCCAGCTAGGGAATGCAGCCAGCGCTCTTGGCACCATGGTGCATGGTGAAGGATTATTTAATTCTTATGGTTAGGTTAGTTCTATTGCTTTATACATATTTTTGTTGTAAGTAAACACAATGGGAACATGTAAGGAATATAAGTTTACAAAATTTAAAAATTTATAATTTACTAGAACACTAGTGCCTGCACTAATCTACACATAGTAGACCGGGAGGGTGCTTGCTGCCTGTTTATTTAATAATGTTGTGTCGTACCTATATGGAGAACAATTTTACGAAAAACTAACAAAGATGTAAACGACATATCGTGACCATAACATATTTTTAAATTACATATTTATTTAACTAGCTTTCACACGAGACTTCAAGAAAAAACAGGTAACTGACGGAAATAAATCAATAATTGTACAAATTTTTTTTAATGCATACAAGTGTGTGTTAATTTAAAATTAATTTAAAGCCCATTCAAAGTATTAAACCTAAGTTTTAAGAAAAAAATATTTTTTCTCATTTTGTAAGTATTTCTCTTATCTTTATAAAACGCATGATTTTATTTTTTTTGATTTCAAGGAAAATTTGGTTATGTTATTAATACTATTGGCTTCAACTGTGTATAGTTTTCAGACAATTTTAAAAAGTAAACAAGTGGTTTTGATTAGTACTTGCATCTTTTGGTTACAAATAAGTAATCAATGTATTTTAAACTAATAACTTTATTGTATCCTCGCTAATATTGTAAGTCTTAAAGGACACGCCAATTCCCGTAATGCGAACTTCTTGGCAAGCACAGATATTAGTCTCAGCAATAGTACTCTTCTTGATTGGTCCATTTTATATTTCTATACTACTATGTGCGTATAAATTATTTGTGTTACGGAGATTACGTGATTGAAATTAATTTCAAAATAATGATTTAGCTTTCTTTATTTGAATCATCTTTTATTATTCATCAATGATACACATTAGAGAACGTAAATTTTATCTTAAAACTAAGTGAAGAAATACTGTCATAAAAATCTAAACATTAAAATTCAATGCCCAGAAAAGATAATCTTCAAAATTAATGTATATTTAAATGCCCAATATGTTAAATTGTGCGTGAAAGTGATCGGAAATTCTTCAATCCTTAAATGTTTTGGAATATTCTGTGACACAGAATATTTCAAATACATACATACATAGCACAGAATCTGTGCCCTGTATGTATGTATATTCACGATAACTCTCGAAGTAGTACTAAAGTTTTAATGAAATTTGTAATACATGTAGGATTACAATTTTCAAGTTCATTGAGCGCCAAAATTAGTTAAGTAGTTTAAATATCGTATTTAAATAAATGTGGTAAATTTCAACAAATATAATAACTGTGAGGTCAATGATCGCTTCGAACTATTAATCTAATGAAAAAAGAATTTCTTATAATATTTTCAGAAACATTTAAATGATCGACATATTTAAAATAGGACAAACTACACTGTAATATAGAGAAATTGGCAAGAAACTAGTAACGTTACCACTGGAGAGTCCCAGAAGTAAAAAGACTAAATATACTTAACAATATTTAATTAAAAATAATCTGTTATAATACGGATTTGGTATACAAATGAAGGTAAAACTTTTTTGTTTTTGAGACTTACGCGAATATTAGACATTTTTAAATAATACAACTTTACGGATTTTATCGCGGT
>JAOCPS010753774.1:0-10373 GCA_025505425.1 Graphium colonna | reverse complement strand
CGGACATACCCCATAAGTCACCGGTATTTTTCTGATTAATACTTTTAAATACCTTTATTACATCATATGGAGATATACATATATTCAAATTTAAAATGATGCTCGCAAAAGGATGAATTATTTTTTAATATGTTGATGGCATTTAGAGAAAATGATTGTCATATAGATGTGACTTTGACTGGGGTTTTAGAAGAATAGTTCTCAAAGCAGTTAGCTACATCATTTTCTAAAGTTATTAGGACATTATCGATTACCAATTTTAGAGGCTCGCTAGATAATTGACATTTCCCGGATATACGTGTAATGGCGTCCCATGTAGCTTTAAATAATTGTATGAGTTTAAGATTTTATTTCTAATAAATATTGATTTAGCCTGAACACAAACCTTTTTAAATAATTAAGGATATTGTTTTACATGATTTTGGAACCTTGTGTTGCGACACTTATCGATGTAGTCCTTGGCCTGAAAATGTTGGAATTTCACAACTTTGACTATGACAGTTGTTGGACTCAAATGCACGCGCCGTATCAAAATACGTACATATGCAAGAAAATTAAATCGGAGAGGTCATCGACTTTTATGTTTTTTAAAGCAGCTACTGACGAAGCGAATTTGACTAAGAAGAATACTAAGCTATTAGAGGTTGCGGAAGAAATGGACTTAAAATGAAATAATTGATTCAGGTATGAAGTGGCAGAGAGACTCTTATCTTCACACTTACTAATTAACGAATCGAGGATTAATAAATAGTTATCAGCTGAAGTATCCCCGAATATATGGAGCATTCCCCGAATCCAACAATGACACATTATTGTGTATGACGTTTTGCAAACTTGCGATGAACATATGCCAATTTTTAGGTTGCCATTAAGAAGATTAAGTTGACATGTGGGTCTGACATGAACACTAGTTTGAGAGGATTGCAATTTCTTGGCAGCTCGTTTCACACAGCCTTATAGATTTTCGAACGAGGAAAGTGGTTGATAGTCAAGAACGTAATTAGGATTTGCCTTCAAATCTAAAATGGTTATTTTATTTAGCACATTTTTAAAATCATCACGCAACGAATCAACAGTTTCAAATGCGCGCAAAAATGATCTGTGCGCAAAAATGAGCATCAAATGATCTTTCACACGATCAGAAATATTTTGCATGCGAAAAAATATCCTATCAAATAAAAATAAGTATAAGCAAACGTTTTAAAGGAAATAATTCAAGCAAAACGATTAGAAGCGACGAAGAAATGGAATATCAACTCCCGGTTTGATGGAGCAATGTAACGACAATTTTTTTTTACAAATATCTCCAACTAACGCGGCGGGCGAATGTGCAGCGCGGGCTTGTAGCGTACCCTGCGGGTGAGCGAACAATAACTTGAATTGAAACGAAACGAAACGATACCTAAGCGGAGTGGACTACTGATTATGCACTCAAGACAATATAATGAGCATAATTTTAACTACAACGAATTTAAATTAGGTATATACTTATATTCAAGGATAATAATATACCGTAATTTCGAACAAAAAAATGGTAGGCTAGTATAATATTTTTACAAGACTTTAATCGACAAATTTAAGGTACTTGAATGAGTTTGAAATGCGGGTTAAGCGAACAAAATCAATATATTAGCGAATTGACTACGGTATAAAGCGGGAAGAACAAAATTTACACAAGTAGGCAGTCGATAAACGTGAACCGATTCCACGCGTACATGAACTATTTGAACCACGGTTTAATAGGAAACGAAATAAGTACTTGGATAATGGCTAGCGCTGATTTACTAATAAATCCGATTCATTGGATCAAAATGTGTAAGCGGAGACGTACATAATTCGATTTTAAAAGTTTTTTTGTTGCACGAGGAAACACGTGCAAAACTGTGTTAAGAAACGAGATTAGAGGCAATCCTGCTACAAGGATGGAAGCACAGTACCTGTATTCCTTCGTTGGTTTTCTTCTGTTTCTCTGGATACCTCCAGCACGAACTTTAGCACCCCGTTCAGGCTTCTTCTAACGAAATTTGCGGAGCCACGTCTCAATGTCACCCCGGCGCGGCTTTTCGTCAATGCTATTAGAAAAACAAGCGGCCTCTCACTGCTACTGTGAGGAAAAGGGACAGGAAACGGAAGCAACAATCCAACCAAATAAAATCGACCTATGGAACTATACAGGCAATAAATCAGCTCACATCATCACGCTTTTTTTGTATAGGAAAACCATCGTTAACTGAAAACATTTAAAGTTACTAACATATGTGTGTGTGTGTGTGTGTGTGTGTGTGTGTGTGTGTGTGTAGATTTATTTGTGATTTACGGATCCCACGTTCATAAATATTTAGTATTTAGCAAATATAGTTATTAACGTATATTAATTTTTTGTCACATATTAGCTTGACTATACAAAAATATACTTTATCGTTTTAAATTGAGTTGTGTTTTCACATGTACCAGCACTCCTTCTTCTTTTTAATTGCAAAATAAATCAATTCCTACTTGGCCAACATCCAAAAGTCGCATGGCAAAAATAATCCTACGATTTATTTCAAATCAATTATTTATTAAAGTACCTGACGGAATTCGTTTCGATGCGCATAAACAACTAACAACATCCAAGGGTCAACAGGATCCAAAACCTACTATTTTATTTTCAGCAAATTTAACATTCTGCTTACAGTTTTGACATGTAAAAATACACGATAGAGTAGTAAAGGTGGTGAAAAATTTAATGAATCAATAATTTATATAGGATTAACAATCACATATTTATTCATGGCATTTAATTTTTTTGGCCCTCATACCTTTGTTATTTTCATCACAATCTTCCTTGAATTCTACTCTTTTTCCAATACACGGATTTGTACTTATTCTTAACGATCGAACAGGCTAGGGGGAGGAGGTGTTGCCATATATCTACACAGTTCAATAGAATACAAAATTATCTTGGCATCCCCTTCTCATCCCATACATGTTGCTTGAAATCTATGTCAAAGGGGCAAGGATAATTCTAGGAGAAGTGTTATGCCCTATCACTATAGATTATTTCACCATTTTGATGAGTGATCTTAACACCGATCTTTTGAAAAATTCTTTACGTTCTCAAAGTCTTCGAACAATAATTAAGTCAGTTAATCTACTTATTCTGCCATAAGGGGCTACCCATCAAACTTCGACACTGATGACTCTCTTGTTGATCTCATTTTAACTAATTCTCTTGACGAACGCATGGTCAATCATCCGCTGCAGGATTTTCCAGTAACGATCTTATTTATGCTTCATTCAAATTCAAAGTCCCATTCCCAAATATTTGTACTTAAGAAATTTTAGTAGGATATGCAAAGAAAATCTTTTTTCGATGCGTCCAATTTAAATATCACGTCCCTTATCAAGACTTCTACGGTTGATGAAAAGGTAGCTGTATTTAATTACTTGGTCATGTATGTCAAATAAGGTGAGTCCTAGATTGCATAATTCTTCACAATATGTAATAAATGCTGTCAACAAGATTCAAAGCAATTCTTTGAACTCTCGGGTGTAAAACCATTATGAAACCATTATGAACATTATGACTTCCCTTATTCATAATGGAAATACAGCCCCTTGTTTGATCTTAAAAGTAGGTAATTTTGCCATGGGGTTCTGAGGTGACAGTTCATTTTGGAAAAGGGGTTACTTATCTAAAATAGTTTGAGGATCCCTGTTATAGACCATTCCAAACAGAGATATAAAAACGATGCAATGTATTAACCACTCTTCGAATTGTTAAAATATTATATCAGGCGTACATTACTTCACTAAAATGTTAAGTTATAGAATGGGCTGTCACATGTCTATGTTATTAGTCTGTATCATTATCCATTAAGGAATTTGAAAATTCAAAAGATCTTCAAACCTCTCCGTAAAATCCTTGTGTAACGCATCCAAGTAAGGTACATATAATAAAATGTCATCCATCCATCCATTCATCCATTCAGCCAAAAGACGTCCACTGCAGGACATAGGCCTCCCCTCTAAAATGTCATCATCTTGAAGCAATTCTGGTAATTTTGATAAATGCGGAAACTGCGAATATTCATTTCTGACTAAATTTTGTGTATAAAGGATTAGTTAACCCACGAAAGCCAATATGACTAATTAAGTTTAGATCGTAATCCTGTCGTTTCAATTGCAATTCCAAAGATATCAGTCAAGTAATAAATATCTGTTTTACAATCATTCAGATTTTCTTTCAAATTCGGATCTTTTTCTCGTAAAAACTCCAACACAGATTCAAAAATGGCTGAAAATCTTTCTAAGCAAGAGCCTTAGCGAACTTCAGTGTGCAAAAGTAATTGAGAAAAGACTTCGTCGTTAGTATGCAGCATTGACAACGGACATCAGGACATCAAACACCTCAGTCCTAACAGTGACCGTGATCGCTACAAAGAGTTCGAAACGGGTAGTAAAATTTAAAATAAACCACGATAAAATCCGTAATATTGTTTTATTTAAAAATTCCGACAATTTTGTTAAGGCAGTCATAACGTTGCTTAATAGATACGAGAAACTTTGTGAACAAAAAATGTTTTAAAATATGAAATTATTAGAAGAATTATAATTTATATTTCAGTTGTGATGTAACCGACCGTGCGGCCGTAATGCAGCTAGCCGAGAAGGTACGAAAGGAAGTGGGTGAGGTGGATATTCTGGTGAACAACGCTGGCATCATGCCCTGCAAGCCTGTGATGCAACAGACCGAGAAGGAGATACGTCTCATGATGGATATCAACGTCAATGCGAACATATGGGTGAGAAATAACCGAATCTCGAATCTCAGAATTAAAATTCATTACCATGTTACTTCTTTCTTCGGTAAACCCTCCAAGCTACGCTACTCTGGAATTCCCTACCCAAAGACATATGAAGAGCTCCAAATAGACAATAATTTAAGCGATTAAGAAGAAACAATTATTCATATAATTTTCGTGTCTCGTAACATTATTATGTGCGGAAATGTGTGTATGTTTCTGAGTGTGTACGTATATGTTTTGCTTGTTCGTATGTATATATATTTTGCGTTATTTAGGTATATAAGTATGTTCTACTTCATGTAGTACATGATTAGTTTATAATTGTAGGTATATTATGTTATATTTTATTTATAATATGTAATATTTATCGTATTTCAACTGCCACCATCTCTCTCTACGTTCACGGTTGACTGGTAGAGAATGTCTAATTGGCATTAAGTCCGCTAATTGTAATACTTATGTAAGGGATGTGCAACAAAATTTAAATAAGTAAATAGTAGAGAAAATATTTTCCCAGGGTTTACCTGCGTAAATTTCTCGTTTTACATATTTTTCATTGATGCTCCGACTCTATTGGTCATAGCGGGACCGTTTATCGAGGACGGCTATAGGCAGTACAGTATATAGCCTATAGCCGATCTCGATAAACGAGCAGTCCAGCAGTTTTTAAGATTAGCGCGTTCAACCAAACCAACAAAAAAACTTTTCAGTTTTATATTTATGTCTTTACCAATGAAATTGCCGATCTTCAGTACTGGTCATTTCAAATAAAATTTGGAATGACTCCGGAATGATTCTAAATTCAAATTAATTTTGTTTTAAAAACTTGACATTCTTTTTACAAACTCAATCTTTTGTTTATTGATCAGCGTTGTATTTTCATTACTTTTTAACTTTTTTCGTCATAATGGTTATTTTTAAAAATTCGTGTAATTATGGAATATGAGTCGTGGCACCAACACGACTCAATCAAAAATGTTTATTGAGAGAACTGTACAAACGAACGCACACGTTATTGGTTTTCCCGGTTCCGTTCAGGAAATTTTGACTTGAAAAACGAAGCTCGTGCTCGTCTGGAGACTTTGGTCAACGATAATGAATTGAAGGTGATTGTGGTTGTTGGCGAAACTCAATCTTCAGCTGGGCTAGCAGCAGTTTTTGATGTTAACATCGAAACAATATTGATTAATTTACGACAAATCGGTAAAAAACTTGATATACGGGTGCCACACAAACTTAACGATCGCCAGCGCAACGTACGCGTCGATACCTGCCTCGCGCTGCTCAACAGGCAAAGAAATTAAGGAATTTGAAAACGAATCGTTACGTGCGACGAAAAATGAATTCTGTTTGGCAATCGAAAGTGCTCAGCAACTTGGTTAGATTCTGGTTCAGCACCGAAGCAATGCCCTAACCAAAAACGACAAGGTGATGGTCAATGTTTGGTGGTCTAGTGCGGGTCTGATTCATCTTATTTTACAAAACGGCATGATCATTACTGCAGATGTGTTCTGTGAAGAACTGGAGACAATGATGGATAAGCTTGCACATCTGCAACTAGCTTTGGTCAATCGGTCGTCCGCACTGCTCGTTCATGACAACGTGCGACCCCATACTGCGCAACAGACAGTCTCCAAGTTGAAAGAGCTGGGGTTGGTACTCCTGGTTGATACTCATCAGACCTTGCACCTACCGAATATTACTTTTTCCAAAATTTACTAACTTTTTGTCGGTAAAAAATTCAATTCCCGAGAGGCAGTACAATATGCCCCAAAGTGTTTGTTGTTTGATGGGTGATTACTTTGAATAACAGAAATAAAAAAGGCAATTTCAAGGGTAAAGACCTATTAAAATTAAGTATAGATCGTGCACATTAATTAACAAAAAATCCATAGGCAGTACAAACAAGATACACAGTCTCAAACAAAAGTAACAATCAAATCTGTCTTTAATTCCATACGTCAAGCTTAAGTATGACATTTTGGTAATATAAACTTACGTCCTGCACATATACCGTTTTGTTTTCATGCAAAAATATACAATATGGGAAAATGTTATGGTTGACGATTCGTCAAAGTTTTTGAGAGGTGTGTTGAATACCATGTCAGAGTGATACCACGACTGTATCAATGAATGTTAAATCCGGATTCCTATAGCGGATATTAACCGAATATGTTAATATTTAGTTAATATCAAGTTGGACAAGATGAGAAAAGAGCAAACGGTTACCCTGACGTTAAGGGATCCCGTCGCTCGGGGGCACACAAAACGTCTAAAGATTCGCATATGCCTTGTGAACCTAGGAAATTGGATAAAACAGGTTTTTTGGATAAAACTGGTCGGAAAGGTATTAAGGATTTGGAGTGGAAAGGAGTGAGAAAAGAAGATGGAAGAAATTGCCGTCTGGCATACCAGAAACTTACTTTACTTTATTTTATGCCGACTGACTGGGCCGACCGTAAAGTGCAAGAGCTGTGAAAGGATAAGATGCTCTACCATTTTTAGAATCTACCGATACTATACTGCCTACTAATTTTTCATAATAAATAATTCGACTTATTGTAAACTACCAATCAACAAACGATGAACGAAGTTTTCTATTAAATTATTATTTATATTACGAACATTAGTCTAATTTTTCCTTATTTTTTTTCAGTTCATCCAAGCTTTCTTACCGTCCATGATAGAGCGTAACCACGGGCATATTGTTGCCATGTCCTCCATGGCCGGCTTGATGGGCGTCAGAAACTTGGTGCCATACTGTGGCTCGAAGTTCGCGGTACGGGGCATCATGGAAGCCTTGGCATTTGAACTTCGGGGGGACCCCAGGGATACCAGTGGGGTTAGTAATATACATCATGTACATATAATAATGATAAGAAATCGTTGCTCCTCGATACCACCCAAATCATCCGCCGGTTTCTCTCCCTTTCGCCCTAACCCTCGGCCATTCGGTCACACCTGCCGAGGGCTGCAGTCTAGGCTTCTATTTATGTAAAGTTTATTTATATTATATGTATTATTTTATTTATTACGTATATGTGTAGTATACAATTATATATTTTATTATGTATATACAACTATACAAACGAGACAACTTCTTACTCTCCCGAATAGTTATAATCATAAATAATGGTGTACACATTTAGTTTTTAACCGACTTAAAAAAATAGATGGTCCTATGTCCAACTTTGCATATCCTTTTTTGTGTATGTCCAACCTTCACTCCAATATCTCTGTCAATTATAAACAGATTGTAATTTTTTTTATTTAAAAGTATATTTGTATACTGGTCCCATACTCTTTTTTTATAAAAATCGTTGCAATATTTTAATTTTTAAATCAAAATAACTGTTAAGAATATGCTATGAAAATTTACTTTCGCTTCGCTTCCCCAATGTTCTATAAAAAGAATACTAGTGAAGTCTGAGTCTTGTTTACCAATTTAATTACTAATACAAAAAAATTAAATTGAGATCTTAAAATCTATTTAGATGTTTTATCGTTAATTTTATTTCATTTAAAATTTTACTTTCCAGATCAACTTGACGACCGTCTACCCTTATATAGTAAACACGGGTCTGTGCCAAAAGCCACGACTGCGTTTCCAGGACGCCATGAAGGTGGTCGAACCACAGGAGGCTGCCGAAATCATTGTGGATGCGACACTCAGGAACATCATGGAGGTCACTGTTCCCAATCACCTGTATTACGCGAATAAGGTGAGATGAGTGATCATAAAGATTTTGGTATTAAAACTTTAGAATCAAGTATCTAAGTAGGGGATTGAAAACCGTTAAGAAGACAGATGATAAAAGTAATCAGCATCTGTGGTTTTGAAGACCTTAGTGGATCTGGATCTGCTCGAGTATCCTGTTCTTTCTATCCAAGCCTTTTATTGGTTTTCTTCTTCTAGCTCACAACTTATACCAATGTTTCAAATATCTTCCAATGCCATTCAATCAACAAAGTTTTCGCAGATAATAAACAATTTAATATAGTTTTATGTGAGAGGTGGTGGTACCTTCCAATAAACAACAGCCTCTAATAATAGCCAACAGCACCTTTTCACTGTTTTTGCTGCACTTCTACGGCCGCGCTCGCCAGGGGGAAATACCACCGCCCTGTATAAAGTCGGCATAAAATAAAGCATGCATAACTTTTGGGGATACCGGATGTCTACTCTTTTTTTTCCCATTCTTTATCCCTCCAAATGCATAATCTCGACCTCATCCTATCCAATAAACGTATTCAATCCAATTTCCCAGGCTGACGACGTACTCGTGACTCTCCAGATGTGTGTCTATGGGCGACGGGATCGTTTAACGTCAGGCCAACCGTCTGCTCTTTGTCTTCCTTTCAAAAAATTATATTAATATAATAATAGATCATTTACATCAAAAGCTTTTAACTTTCTCTTAACTTTTTTCTTATAAATATAAAACTAGGTAATTTACACCTATAGTATTTTTAACCGAGGATATGATGTGATATGATTTTGCTTATTAGTTTAATTGTACTTCTAATTATTGCTCATAAAAAATATTAGCTTTCCGCACTTCTCTATTGGTCTTTATCTACGCCAAATTTCGTGTTGTTCGCTTAGCATATTAGTAATTTTTATCATTTTTCTATTTTCAGTACCTCTACAGATTAGTACCGTTCCGGGCAGCCACTGTCTTGACCGACTTCGCTGGTGCTGGAGTGGAGGCTCACGACAGACCAACTCCATATGACCAACTTATCAAATAAACTTTTATCGTTTATAATATATATATATTCTGATTTAATTTCAAATAAAAAAAACGCTATTTATAACAATTTCTACATACAATTAATGACTTCTTATTTTTTGATACTGACGTTACACAATTAACATTTATTCATGCTAAAAATCTAAAAACAAATACAAAAAGATATAATAAAAGTAAAGAAAGAAATGTTTGAATAATAAAAAAATGTTTGACAGTAAAGTCGGTTTAAGGATGAAAATTAAATAACTTTACGTGATAACGTCATAAGAAAACACAATGATGCGACACGAGCCGAACGCTTAAGCTAATCGTCTCTCTCTATCGCTTATACTGTACTCTCGCTTGCACACTCAGCTCAGGCGGAACGTGACACTGAGTCATGATTTTTCTAGCATGTTGCCGGCGTTCATCGATTTGTATATCACGTCAAAACTTATTAAAACATATTTTTTAATAATTTAATTAAAACATATTCCTTTAAATTATAAAGAAACTTTACACATAGTTTTATAACATGATTTATCATCAATGAATCATGACATCAGGAACAATAATTTCATACAATGGTTCATAAAATCAGGTTAATTGAATTTATTAATCATCGACGCAAAAAATTGAATGTTATAAATATATTGGGTGTGCCTGTGTGACTGTGGCACTCCGATTCGTTTCAGATAAAAATTCAAATAGTTGCATACAAAAAAAGAGCCTGTTATACGGAAACGAACCGGACGGGTGCGACTTGTGGAACATTTTATATCCATCCATCCATCCATTCAGCCGAAAGACGTCCACTGCAGGACATAGGCCTCCCCCAAGGACCTCCATG
>JAOCPS010753663.1:0-10373 GCA_025505425.1 Graphium colonna | reverse complement strand
CACAAATGTTATCAAAAATGTAGCGAGACCCTTGCGGCACACCGGACGGCCATGTGGCGTGACGCGCAACGCGGCGACTGCGGTGGGGGCACGTTGCATTATATTTATATATCTCCGCCTCTTTATCTCCGCTTACGCTAAATTCCACTCATGAGACCAAGGATCACCTTCTGTGCTAACGCGTACTGGACCGAGCTTTGTCAAAGTATTCAAGCTTGTGCCGGTGCGGGAAATATCAGCGGAGCTTATGCAGCCATCAAAAGAGCTCTTGGGTCTACACCAAAAAAGACGACACCTCTTAAAGAAACTGACGGGTTCACTATAACTAATAATAACCGTCAAATGGCAAGATGGGCGGAGCATTATACCGGGCTTTACTAGTATCCAGTCGATATTAAACCATAAACAATGGACCTGGTTCCAAACCTGGCTACCTGGCACGAACTAGATGCTGTTCCTGCCGTAGAGGAACTTGACTTGGCCGTCAAACAGCTCAAGTGCGGAAAGAGTTCCGGGAAGAACGAGGTATACACCGAAATCCTCAAACTCTTTCATAACAACCTGACTGGGTGTTGGGAAGCGGGCTACGTGCCTCAAGACATGCACGCTAACATAATTACGCTTTACAAAGGTAAAGGCGATCGCGGTGACTGCAATTGTTATCGTAGAATATTCCTCCTTAGCGTATACAGTAAAGCTTTTGCAAGAGCCATCTTGGGCAAACTGCAAAAGCTTGCCGACTGCATTTACTCTGAGGCACAATGCGGATTCACGTCCCAACGGTTGACGGTTGACATGATATTTTTTTAAGATAGCTCCAGGAGAAGTGTGGAGAGCAACAAACACCCTTAATCATCGCATTTCTCGACCTGAACAAGGTTTTTGATACCGTGAGCAGTACTCGGTTTTTGAAAGAATCAGATGCCCTCCAAAGCTTCTGAAGTTAGTGCAGTCGTTCCACGAGGGGATGGAGGCCATAGTGTTGCACAACAGTGACATTTCAGCACCGTTTGACGTGTGCAGGGGCGTGCGCCAAGGTTGCCTTCTGGCACCTACTCTCTTCGGAATATTCTTTTCCGCACTGCTAAAGGTTGCTTTCGGAAATGATCACCAGGGCATTCACCAACATGCTCGCTCCGATGTTAGGTTATACAACATGTCCTTGCTCAAGTCAAAGCATCACAGAGAGGGATCTATTCCTGGACAGCCTTCTCTTTGCTGACGACGCCGCCTTTGTCGCACACAATCAGATTTAGCCCCAGATTCTGTCGGACAAATTTGCCAATGCATGCAACCTCTTCTCAATGTCTATGAATGCCAAAAAGACCATTATATTAGTGCAAGAGTGCCCCGAGCCTCCAGTGATCATGCTTAATGGCGCTCCACTGGAGGTGGTCAGTAAGTTTTGCTATCTCGGTTCGCTGGTGTCGAGCAATCTCTTGTTAGATGCAGAGATAGACTCCCGCATCGGCAAAGCGCCCACCACGTTTGGAAGGCTTCATGTGAGGGCTTGGGAAAACAAGCATCTTACACTGAAAACGAAGATGCTTGTTTACAGTGTTTCCGAGCATACTTCTGTACGGAGTGGGATCCTGGATGACGTACGCAATACAAGATCGCCGCCTGAACACATTCCACATGCGTTGCCTACGAAGCATTCTGGGTATCACCTGGAGGGATCGTTTGACAAAAAAGACTGTTCTCGGCGCGGCGCAGCTTCACAGCTTCATGGCCATGCTTAAGCAGCGGCAACTAAAATGGCTGAGCCACGTGCACCATATGGAGCAGTCACGTCTGCCCAGGCAGACACTGCTCGAGGAGGTCGCAGAGACCAAGAGACCCGGAGGGCGTCCCATGTTACGGTTCAAAGACTCTGCTAAGCGTGACATGGTTGCTTTTAACATCTCTAGCAGCCAATGGGAACTGCTGGACGAGGATCGTGACAAGTGGCGACGCCTTGTTCATGACGGGCAATCACAGTATGACGACACCTGCTTTGGGTTGTTAAGGGCGAAAGGTAAGAGGCGTCACAAGCGGTCCTCTAACCCCCGACCACCAGGGAAGGCGTTCAATACCGTATAGGCTTATTTGGTCACGAGCGCCAGTGTCACCGTGATGCTGCTTAAATCATTTGTCACAGATATATATGTATGACTGTATTTAACATTGTATGCAATTAAAAAAAATATTTAACAGAATTTTTTGATTTTTAATTTTTAATGTTAATTTATGGAAACAGATTTTAATGTATGGAAACAGAATAATCTTATTTTTTTACAGTTCTTTTTTCGTTAACTCAAGTTTTATAATTAACTAACACAAGCGTATAATGTTTAAAAATGTTTCCGAAAGGTTCCAATAATTTGTAAAGTTTTTACACACTTCTTAAAATCAGTTATGTTTTAGTCTTGTTAGTCATGAATTCTTAAAATCTGTAGGATAGCAGGTTATCTACAAAACAGTTATCTGTAGGACGTACAAATAATTGTTCCGTTTGGGAATCCAACCCACGACCTTCGACGCTGGAGCAGGGCTTAGTAACTGCGCCAACTGGTCATAAATAAAAAAAATTAAAACACATTTATAATTTTGATGAATATTAAGAATACATATGAGTTGTACGTTATATTATTTTTAAAATGCGTTAAATTTAAAAACATGTTAAAGCAAAATTAAGTTAAAAATAATTAAAATCGCAAGCTGTCCGAAAATATACATTCTGACACATGTGATAAGCGCAACCCTATTAACGCAACGTTACATACACCAGAGCGTATTGTAGATCGCTAGCAGAATTAAAAATGTCGTTTACTATTGAGATATTGAGTGATGTGTATTTTTATCATTTTCATTTATTTATTTTCCATATTGATGATTTTTTTCTTGATACATTTCGTTGATATATTTCTTATAAGAAATCTTCGCATCAATTTCGTACAATACAATTTTATGCTATAACGCGACGTAAGGTTAGCTCTGTAATTACGGTAAAAACACGTTTTGCTTGTAGCTCACTAGAGAACTAGCTTTCTTTTGACTTCAAGAACAGTTGTTTCTTGTTTTAATACGTCTTTTTAACACCTTCAGACTTCTACACTTGTGTAAAAGTCTTTGAAATATGCATTTTATACGAATAAAGTTTTTGTGCTGACCTAACGAACTAAAGACCAATTTCCTGTTTATCGCTAAATAAACAATCAGCTAGTGGCAGCAATAAAACGATTTTCTCAACATTTACCCCTATATTTCGTTAAATTAGTATACACTGTTATGTTCTAGGTAGAATTGGGGTGAATTCTTCGAGGACAATGAAGCATGTGCGGTATTCTCACGTGTCTAAAAAGTCAAATTGTAAATGAGATGAACGAAATGTTCCTTTGCGATTTAAGCGTTCTCAGTTCATAGACACTTGACACCTTAAACAACATTTGTGTTGAATAAAAATGAATAAAGATCAAATTGTGGTTATCTTTCATAAACTAGTTAGTTTAAAGAAAATATACGATTTTATGTAAACAGCACCACCGTATTACTTCTTTAGGCTTGATTAAGACTTCATAAAATCAATTGAAATAGACGGTCAAATGCGGATATTTTAATCTATTCGATATGTACCGAAAATAAGAAACATTGACTTCATTTACTCAATTATTTTTTATAATACTAGTCAAATAATTATAAAATTTTAATAACTATGATGAAGGCTGCAAACACCTATTTTTTCTAACAATTATGTGTAACTATAAATTCTAAATGACAAACGTGTAAAGACAGTTATTCCAACATAAAATTAACATATGTTAATTGGAAACCAATTACCAATTTAAAGTTTAACTACTGGCGTATTGATTAATTAATGTTCTGTCGTTATCTAAGTGACAGGAGGCAGAGTAACTTAAAGTTTCACTACATATAATTCCATGATCTCTTATAAATAACTTAATGATTAAATTTAAATATTATGATGAAATTATGTTGTATGTTCTACATATTACTATTACTGATACAATAAAATTGATAAAAAAGATATATAAGAATGGCAACAAATAAAGTATTGACAATGTGTAAGGTATTTGCTAATAGAACTTTATTTGAAGTAAAATAAGGCAACAGCCTATGTTTAAACTGTCCCACTGCTGGGCAAAGAGAGGAGGCCTGTAGACAGAGGGTATACAGCATAGTCGGGAATTGAACTCAGGTTTAGGAGTAAACAGAATAGAAGGCAAGCGCCCAAATACTGAGTTACCACACAATATATAGAACACAGTTTGGGCTTTGACTGATCACAAATCCCGCAGATGTCGATTACTACTTTATAAAATGTTATATTCATAAACCAAGAGCGGCTTGCTTTGTCATTTACGCCAAGTCACTTTTCCGATAAGGTAAGTTAAATATTGTCTTTTGTTTACCACACGCACATACACTGCCGTCAACTACCTCAAATAATTATTCGCGATATAATTAATTTTCATATCGTTATAAGATCATTATTAGTTGACTTATGTTGTTAGGTAAATAGTATACTCATCAGGTTGTTTATGTACATAAATATAGATTTTTACATAATTTGTATAAAACCTTTTTTTGGATTGAAAAAATCATCCAAAGTAATAAAAATAAAAATTATTTTGAATATCAATTGACAATGACACTTTAGGGTCAAATTTAGAACAACTTCCTTTTTTGAAATCGTTTAAAGAACCAACGCTCTTTAATTTTTATTGTAATAATTCTGATTTAAGTAGAGTAATGCATTTTTGAAGAAAATTTTCATACAAAATATAAATATAATTTATAAATCAAATAAACTATCTTAATATATCATCAAATTGTTACTATAGTCACAAATATTAGTCGATTGCACATTTATATCGCTAAGGGAGGCAGCCCCGTCGAAAACCAATAAAATAATTTCTAAACGTTTATATGCAAATCATTTATCTTCATTGGTTAATTGTTGACATATGCGTGTGGTGATGGTAAACGCTCAGCTGTCTGCCATTGTCCATTATTTAAGAAAGCGCCCTCCGGTTGCTACAATTAAACTCCATTTGATTATTTATGAAAATCCATTTCACAGAATCTCATTACGATACGGAGACCAACAATTCATTATTTTCTGCTGAAAGATTTACACAATTTAATATCAACAATAATAATTTTAACAGTCCGTACACTAAACTAATAAATTTGAATTTGTGAGAAGCGTATCATTGATCAGAATCTTTTCGAAATATATTGCTATGATCTGACTTCATTTTTTTCCTTATTTTTTATAGAGAGAAGGAGGCAAACGAGCAAGCGGCTAACCTGATGGTAATTGGTTACCGCTGTCCATGGACTCCCACAACATCAGAAAATTGGGAAGTGTTTTTAAAGTGAGGAAATACGACAAAGGGTTTGTTTTTAGCTTTTTGCTTATGGAATTAACTTATGGATATAAATCTTTGAATGGATGACACTATATTTGAATGTTCTATGAGTAACTTTACATTCATTTATGTTTTCAGAAAACTTCGACTTCATATAAGGAGGGTTCTCAATTCGGATAATTGTATTTTTCTATCTTTATTCGCTCGTATGAACACCTTTTATGAACTGACTTTAAAAATTGTCCTTTCTTTACTATATTTTTTTCTGAAAAATACGTTGAGGAGTTTATTTTTTAAATTAAAATAACAAAATTCGTTTTACGTATTTTCGTTCGTATTTCCTTGATTTATTGACTGATTTTATAAAAAAATCTTTTTATCGGATAGGGTATTCTTCCTAAAAGGTCTTCTATAAATTTTCATTAAAATTGGATGAGCAGTTTATTTTTAAAATCGAAATAACGAAGAAGATATATTTTGAAATTACACTGTCGAGGTGTGTAAAGTAGGTTTTTGTAATTATATAAAAATAAACTTGTTACGCTCTGGTTTCTTTTCTTTTGCTTAATTTATTATTAGTTATCGAGATAATAAAAATGTTTAAATGTATATCACGGAGAGTCGTATATTTTTTATATAAATATAATATATATAAAAATTAATGTAAAATAAATTTGTGATCATAAGTGTTGTAAAATAAGTTTAATATATGTAATGATTCTTAAATTATAGAGTAATTTCTCTGCCAATGTTACAATATTTTTTTATGATATCAAAACTTTGCTTTGTACAATGTCAATTATAAATTGGAAAATATATTAATAGTTTATAGTGGTTTATATAAAATACTATACACTATGCACATACCTGCTAAAAAAGTCCTAGTAAGTCTTTTGTCATATCTCTTAAAGTTGAAACCAATTACCTGTTTGCTACAGCCTCGAATAATACTCGTGATGTCAACAAATTGAATGACATACAGCTCTACTATCACTTGAAGGCCAAGTTAGCTACAAAAGAAAATGACGAATAAAGCAAAGCTAGTTAGTATTTTCAGCCATCCCAGGGTAAAAAGAAAGATATGTTTCTTATTACTAAATTAATGAAACATTAACTATCAGACTTCATAAGAAACTCTTAAAATATACTCCTTCTTCACACGTATCTAAAACTAGCTAAACATGAAATGAAATATCTAAACAAAATGGTACGTTTAATATATTTTACTTAAATAAGTGTATTTTTAAGAATATTTAAATAAAATAGTTTGACTAGTTAAATGATATATTTTATTTTTGTTTCCGTTTCAGACTGTTTTTTTTTTATATTTCACTGAATAAATATTTTATTTACGAAAATTATTTGACTGATATATTGACCAGTCAAAGCTCTGATTCGTTTTTGTCAACGTTTTGTCACTTGAGGCCAGGTTTGAATGGATTATCGGAATCATTTGACTTCATCTGGATAGAATATTACTGTATGTACTGAAAATAGTGAAAATGTCGCTAATACGTGCAAAAAATTTGCTGGCGACTCTCCGTAGAACTTAACGAATGTCTTTTTTTGCTTTTCTTGTCTTTTATGTAAGTTTGTGTGTAAAGAACTTTTTAAAAGACGCCTCTGGTCCCGTTTTCTGCATAGAAAACAAAAAATATATCATTAGCTCAATCAAGACAGACGTTACGACACATAAAGTTAATAATATACAATTGAATGTTGACTGAAAGTTGGGGACAGCACTGTGTAAAATTTAATCGACCGTTAAAGTTCCTTGAACGGATGCGGTATGTATAAATTACTACCGCCTGAAATTGTAAACTTCTCTGATGGTCGGTTGTTAAGGACGGATTGAGCCTTCAGTTAAATTGTCCGCCCACAAAAGAGAATTTATTCAAACTACTTCTTTAATGGGACCATTTTTCAGTTATAGAATTGTTCGTTACAACAATGTCAACTTTGGTTTATCCGTCCAGCATTAATACTGATACTTCCAACCAACTTCTGCCATTACGACCACTTCTACTCATAGTAAGTTTGGCGCTCATGCGCCCGGAGATGGTTAATATACCTGATTTTCGCAACGAATCCTCGCCTACAATAAGGGCGCGTGAGGACGCCGTTGTGGTAATTATAGTTGATGGCGGTGGGAGGGCAGGCTTTACGTTCATTGCGTTTCGCATCAAGGTCGGCTTTACGCTGATCCTCAAATTTGTCAACTCGCCTCTTTGCAGTCTCTCGCCATTCTGGGCGCTGTGCTGCTAAATCTTCCTACTGAAAGGGCTCTATGTTGCATCTTTTCATGTATCGTTTCTGAACGTCTTTATAGCGAAGGAGCCGTCCACCAGGTTTTCGCTTGCTCTCTTCTAATTCAGAATAAAAGATGCGCTTCGCCACTCTTTCCTTCGCCATACGAGATACGTGACCACACCACCGAAGCTGCCGCCGTATTAAATTGGTCGCATAAATAATGAATTTATAAAAATTGTAGGTTTTAACTGTCAATTTAGTTTGCAATAACAATGAGAAGTATCCAGCTACTTATAGAGTTACTTTTTAAGTACAATCAGAATAAAACATCTGTATAATAACAGTATAATTGTTAAGAAAAAATAATCAGTATACTTTTATAGTTAACAATTTTAACCGCTGTCAGCAGTATTTATGATTTTCTCTGTGTAACGTGTTAGTTTTTTATTTATTATAATTGCCAATTTGTTGTGTTTCGTGATGTGATTTTTTATAAACTTTGGCACCCATCCAACACATTGGAAATATCTCGAAAAAAATTAATTCTTTAGATATAGTTAATTAATTTTATGATTAAAATTGATCCAAAAATATAAATGTGTCCAAAATATTTTGTATTTTTACTAGCTTACATTTTTATAATCGTATTTAAAGTAATTTTTTTTAAAGTGATATTTTCTTGTTTTCAGTTAGAACTTTTATAAAGCTAATCTATTTCTTTGTGTTGGAGATAATATACTTAGAACTGCTTGTACTATATCAGTAATATAACATTTAAATTTAAAAAATAGGCTGAATTTAAAATTAAATTTACGTCTACGCTAAATATGCTAAGCGAACTGTCAAAATTAAACACCCATATCGTGCCCAATGGCGTAAAGTGCTATATTGTAATTCAAAAATGGGGTCTTAGACTTATTTATTCAGGGCATTTTTACTCGCGTTAAATCCTTGCTTTTTATATCTGTGGTGGGATTAACAATATTCTCACGAATAATTTTAAAGTATGAATTCGTAAATCTTAACTCCATTTTTGTTTGTGTCAATGGCGTGTCTTTTATGAGACAAATGAGTTATGTGAAGTGGTATTATTGACCATTGTATTTATTCTTATTATTTTTATACTTTATACTTGGCTTTAAATAATGAACTACTTTATACTTTAAATTTTGGTGTATTTAAGGCTACTTGGCACTAATAATTAGTAGGAATCCTTTTTTGGCCTTTTGCAGGTAAACTTAGTTTTTCGGTTTTTGCAATTCACGAAATTATACAACTAAGATGTAAAGATATCTTCACATTATATTAACAATCAAACAACAAACATATTTTAATTAACAGTCGTATGTTATATTTTCTTGCACTAAAAAAACTATAAGCTTCATGTAATTTCAGACTTTTCGAACAGTAAATATAACGAAACACGAAAGAAGATATCTTTGATGTCCTTTCCACGGGAGCGTAAATCGATGTTTTATTGCGGTTTCCCCAATACGACATTGTGCTTTTTATTTAAAGTGAAGAGGTAATAAAATCCTTTTTCACTGAAATGTGGCGATACCAATGGAAATGCTTAGATTAAATTGAAAAGGTGCAATAAATGCTGAAAGAAACAATCATTTTTTAGAATTTTACGAGGGTCCTTATTGGAATTTTATGTTTGTTAAGAATGAACTATTAATATATAAAAAACGTCAAGTCATACATCAAGTCGAGCATTATAACAAATTGAGTGAATATTAGCTTTATTTTACTATGTCGGAAGATTCGCTGCTAAGATAGACTTATTATAACTTCAATTAGAACACTTTTCTGACTGCCTAAAAATTTGCTAACTTCTACTATCCGTTAAGAAAAATAATTACCTGCAATATTTAGGATTGTGCAATTTACTTATATATCAGAAAACCCGAACCGCCACCTTTGGTGCGCCGAAAAAAAAACATAGTTCACGGAAGGAACTGATAGTTGAAGAAGTCTGGTCTGTCACGGCATTTTAAAACAATCCAGCCATTATATTATACCCTATAAGTCTCAAATCCTCCCTTAATAATACAATTGCATTCTAAGGATTTTCGAGTATATTAGAATAAAAAGACATTATCATTTTAACAAAGTACTCAGATTGGCAAAAGATATTAAACTCAACTTGATAAAAATCTGTTAATGTGAATATAATATTATATAACATGTACCTTAAGTTGAAGCTTTTATATTTCTAAATTTTATTTTACTTGGTAAGTAACTTAGTAATTCCATCATAAGATATAACAAATAGTGTCAGTTATCTTTCAGCTTATCGGCTAAACTTGCTGGGTCTGCAAAGACAATAAATCATAAAATTGATAACTCAGGATAACACTTTCATCAGCTAATGAAAAGTAAAGTTCATCACACTGACATAAGTTGTGTCCTTACGAAGTTAAAGGTTGAGCTAAAAAGTTCTATTCATTATTCAATCAGAAGAATCCTTGAAAATGTGATGAACACTAACATCACAACAATCAAATTTCGTGACCACTTATGCTCAACAGAATTTCTACAACTGTAGATATTTTGCTGGACATCAAAAAATAATATTTAAGGGTGGCTTGGACTAAATTTATTTTAAAAATGCCCTGAATAAATAAGTCTAAGACCCCTTTTTTGAGTTACAGTATAGCACTTTACACCATTTGGCACATTACGATATGGGTGTTTAATTTTGACAGTTCGCTTAGCAGATTTAACGTAAACGTAAATTTTATT
>JAOCPS010753552.1:0-10373 GCA_025505425.1 Graphium colonna | reverse complement strand
CCAGCAGACACTTTATGCATCGGCTGTTCACATTCGCTTGAGACCTCGCTTTCGAAGTCGTCGTCTCCCTCTTCTCTAGGGCGCTTACTTACATACCTGAAAATTTTGAAGCTCTGAGCTCCTGCACCCGACTCCCAACTGACGCCGATCTTCTACGATCTGCACGTACTTCATCTTTCTCCAATTCATTAACCGAGTAATAATCTAAATTCTTGCCAGTGTCTTCGTTTATTTCCTCCTCATTTATTTTGTTTTTTATCGAATTCGTGTATTTACCATGATGAGTAGGTAAAATAAGTCCGCCGGGACAGGTACCATGTAGCCACGGTAACCCTACATGCGCTTGGGGGTCGGGAGGTACCCAGGGTTGGCCGCTAATGGCTGGTTTTACGTTCCAGCCGCTCTTTTGAACATTCGACGCCGCGCGCCGGAAACGCCGAAATTCACGGATTTTTAGTGAGGTTTGTGGTCCGGCCAATTAAGGCAAGATTTTCAGTTCTGTGCAGGCCGCTAGACATATAGCAGAATAGCGAGATCACCCGATGTCAGCATGAGCCCAGTGCGCTTGACAAACGCATCACGTGATTAAAACTGTCCCCTCTCGAGAACTTAACGCATGCACACACACACACACAAGCATACACACACACACACACAAGCATACACACACACAAGCATACACACACACACACACACACACACAAGCATACACACACACAAGCATACACACACACAATCATACACACACACACAAGCATACACACACTGTTACATCCCAAGTTCCTTCTCCCAAGGGAAGGGTACTGGGAGCAACCATAGCCTGCCTTGTAGGCCCACCTCACAGGGCCATCTTCCCTTAGCCGTTTTTCGGTCCCTCAGGTACCGAGGGTACGCCCTACAACCCGCCGGTTTTGGTCCGCGCCGGTTTCCCGGTACCGCTCCTGAGTTGAGCGGCGTTCCTCTATCCGCCACCTTGGGGACGCACCCGATAGAAGGACCGGCAACTCTCACGGGATCCGTAGGGTGTCTGGTTCTCGACATTATATGTATATTCTTCGAGGCATAATAATTTTTGCTCAGTATTTCTAAGTTGCAATTTGGCGTCCGGTACCCTTTTTGATATTCTTTATCTTCTTTTTCTTTTCTTCCTTTATTAACTGAGATTCTATTTCAAAAAATTTTAGGTTTATGTATGTATTTATGTTCAGTTATTATGACTAGTATTGTCTGTAATACAAGCTGTTTGATATTCCTTGCGGAGTTTGAGTTCCTAGTCATTTTCTGGGTTTCCGACTTCGGAAACATTACAATCCTTTAGACACGTCACGTATTATATTGTTGTTTTTATTTACGCAGTACCAATTTCAAAAATTTTAACCAACTTCTGTGTCAACAATAACTGTAACCTGCCTTTTATATTTATAAAATATTATGTTAATGACACAACAGCCTTTTGATTAAAGAAATCATGAAAACTTTCTGGTTTTTTTTACTATGTCGTGTAAAACTTAAAGTAAACCTTGCAAAATAATTATATGATTAAATGTACACAAGGAAAAAAAAGAAATGTGATAGTTTTTTTATCGTATACAGGCTTCCAGACAAGGCTATCAAAATATTATTTCATAAATAGTTTTACTGATGCTATGATATTGTGTAATGTCAGCGTTCATTGCCCAGACTCAAATAACTAACGATGTTTTGTTTTAAATTTATATCTACTTTTTACCTGTCTAAATTAAAGAAATTACCTTTTGAGAATTCTTAAGCAGACAACCCTAGCAGTCTGTTTATACGTTTGCGACGAGGACGCGGTTTGAGGGTTCGTATTGAGGAGTTTAGTTACTAAAGTAAGTTTTTATTTCTGCAATATTATTTTTTGTCATGTCATTTATCAACGATATTATTAATATAAAATGATTAAACTTAAAAGTTAATCAGTTAAAATATTTTGAACTAACTTTTTTTAATAAATAAATAAAGAAATATTCATAATTCGTTATTTAATTTTTTATTTTTCGCATAAAACTTTTAATAAAATTTCTTCGTTGTATAAAATTTAAATAAAAGTAATAACGAAAGGAATCGCGCTGCACATCACTAATGTCCAGTAATGTCTAACCTGGCTAACCTCCAATTTGTCTTAAAAGACAAAATCACAAATCAAAAAGCTTGTGACAACCATTGGTATAATTTATTTACATCTTTTTTGAATTCAATTTACACTTTAAATATATTTACACTATTTAATTTATAATTAAGTACTTGGAAACAACAAAAATATTTACATGTAAACCCGGGCGAGACTGATTGTATAGTTAACCGCAGCTGTGTGACGACTATTGTTGACAGGTCCGATTTGTTTGAAATCGGGACAGAAGGTCAAACAATTTAGGTTTGTAGATCGAAACTAAAACAAAAAACAAGTTAACGTATAAATTATTTCGATTCGCATTCTATATAACTACTAACTCCAAATTTAACCTTACATAATAATAGTCAGACTTGCTTTACTAGTAGAAAAACATTACAATAAAATCATAGTTAACGATTTAATATTGACGCCGTTTATAGATTTAAGTAATTAATTTGTTATTAAAATTATATTTATTTTTGTTAGATTTTGTTGCCTTGTTTTTATAACGTAGTAACAAAATTCACTGCAAGTAATGCTAAAACTGGTTTTATTTCGAATTTCTGCTTTGACATACTCGAGTGTTAAACGGTGTCGCTTCTAAGAATAAATTAAGGTAGCCTGAGAAAGTCTCTAAATCTAACTAAACTAACACTCTTACTCAAACCATATTCCCACCTTTTTACAAGTGCTCCAGCTACTGTCAAGTGACTTCTCTTCTTCATGTAATTAATTAACCCGCCATTTATTATACATAATAACCAGTGGACCTGGCACACGCTGTCCTGTTGAAAAGCAAGAACACAAATGATAGAAGTTGGCATGAGAAAGGGCAAAATAATTATTTTGAGGCTTACTGGTTACAAAGAACTTAATTTAAATTTGATACATTTTTATAATTTTTTTATAATAAAAAAGACTTTAAGATATACTAGGCCATCAAACGCATCATCTACTCTTTTATAAATAGTGATAACCACTCAAGCGTCCATGGTGACTGTAGTCCCCAAATAAATGACGGAGATACGCGTAAACATACGTAATGTTTGCGCGTATCTCCGTTATTTATAAACTAATTTCAAAAATTATTTTTGTATAATTAAGCATTCTTTGTAGAAAGCCTCATAAAATTCTCAAAAAAAAATTTAAAAAACTCAAATGCAAAGCAAAATTTTTTGCGGGGACTACTTCCACCGTAGACAGTGGATAATTTTGACCAGTAGACAAGTAGGCGCAGATAACTCAAATTCTTTTTTTTCTTGTTTGATATATCGATTTCTCGAAGAGTTGAGATTTATTTTCCATCTCAATAAAGAAAAAAATCATAAAAATTCTGAAGCAGAAACCAGCTGTCCGTTGGTACGTACGCGGTTTAAATATTCGTTTTTTGACGCGCGCAGTTCTCTTAGCTCAAGTAAGTTTTTATTTCTTTAATTCAATTTCATGCCATGTTGACTATCAAGCAAAGTTGTATATTAAAATGTTTTAATGAATTTTTAACTATATTTTATTCTAAATCATAATAAGCCTAAACGCTGAGTAAGGCGTGGTGTTTTAAAAATGTTATTCACATTACCTTATTGGCCTTTGTTTTTAGTGGGTTATAATTTTGAAATAAATTTCTCTATACACTTTATATGATTAGTGACGATCTTCTTGTGTTCTCTTCATAGTTATCAGGAGCGAATTCATAACGGGTTACTTTTATGTAAAAGAACATAATTGGCGCGCCTTTGATATTCTCACACAAAGAAATCTAATTTGATGAATCTCATGAAACTTCCCTTATTTATTACGATATAAGTAGGCATACTTTAACCGTCAACTTTCTGTGCATTTTAATTTTATGTTCAAAATGTTAGTTTAGCGAATGTTGCTGTAATATACGTGTAATGACCAGCTTGTCCTCGCGGCTTAACTGTACGAATTTTCTGCAAGTCCTGACCTGTGTCCTTAGTTTTATAATAAAACCTTACAGTTTCACAATGGAAGAATTAACCCAACACAAGTTTCCGTTATAGCTTTTGAACTAATACTCCAATAAAAATAAAATTTGTGTCGAAAATTTTCAATATTTTATGAGACAATTGGTAAAACCAAAAATTACCAATTAATTAAAATTATTTGCTATGTAATTCGATAAGGGTGAGCTACAGAATTTTCAAGGACAATTATTTACAGTGTAAAACATTTAATCTGAAGTCTTATACTACTCAATTCGGACAAACGATGCAGTACCTTTGAACTAGATAATCTTGTTTACGTGGTATAGCTGTTATCACATCTGTTTCACATATAGGAGGTCTTCGATTCGATCCCGGGCTGAAACATTAAAATTAGTCGTTCTTGTGTAAAGATGTTTTCTTGACGCTAAACCAAGCTTAACGGTGTGGCACGGTCTTCGAGCTAGCTACGAGGATCATCGGATTTATTTATCTATTCTTGTGTTGTAAATGTGATAATATAAAATAAAAAATAAAAATAATTTATCTTAATTGCAGGCATTTTTACGTGCCTCTAATATGCGTTGGTTTTTCTGGACCCATAAGAGAAAAATAACAATTTGTTTTACAGATTTTTTGCTTTTCCCTAATTATATAAAAATTATTTAAATATCTCTATTTAGATAACTCTGTATGGCTATCCGAATACAGTAACAATCAGCCCGGTTTATTAGTCTACTGTATTTTAAGAGTCAGTTATTTATTCGACATGGGCATGTCATGGGCTATGCTGTTTTTGTGTCGTACTTAAGTTACTCCATGCATTTTTCAGAAACTTTTTTAGGAAATAATTTATTGAATGTTATATAAAGTTTAATTCATGACGAATGTTAGACTGAGTACAATTAAGTTTATACTCGATTTGTGTATTTACATGCAGTCAAAGAAATTAAAAATAACAAAAGTGTAACAATAATTTTTTGCGAACCATTTGAAAAACTTAAAAAGAGAAATGCAATATCGCGTTCCGAATTAATTCTTATTTTTATAAGAAATTTTCAAATAACCTGTAAAAACACTAAAGGGAGCTTTTGCTCCCTTTGGTGTTTTTACAGGTTATTTGAGAATGAAACATAGTAAGGTTGTAAGTGCCTTTTGATATTAAAAATCCTTGTGTTTTTAAGAACTAATTCTTTCGTTACTGGGGAAACAATTCCTATTCAAAGCTTTTGAGTACGAAAGTCGTTGCGTTTATGCAAGTCTTTGTGTTTGAGTAGCCCATTTGTCATGACTAAAGTGTTTTTAAACCCCCACAAGCTTCTTTGATAAATATCAAAATAATGTTAACGAAACTATTTCTTAACGTTACGTGATTTGAGAACATTTTAAAATTAATCTTGTCTTCAAAAACAGTATTTGCATACCGTTTGTGATTGACTTAAACATGTTTGTGCACGTGAACTTATGAGTGCAGGAAAATTTCCCCAAAAATGGAAAATATGTCACAATTATTTTCTTGGCCACGCATCTTATTTACTTCTTATTATAATCGAATTCAGCATTACGCGTGGTTTAGTGTAAAGGATCCAAACTAAATTGTTGTGTTTTTACGTATATTGCAATGTAATTGCATGCATACAAATTGTAGAAAAATAAGATATGTAACTAGTCTGGCCATAAATACTGTTACATTAAAACTTTTCTTTTTTTTATTATTTTGAGTTTGACTTAACTTTTTAATTATTTTGAGTTTGGAACACCTTTATTATTTTAAAGATTTCTCTCGGTTTCGCGCCATTTCACAATTTTCCATGTTCATTATCAAATTTAAACATGGAATTGCCTAACACAAAGTGGGTGTGATAGTTGTCAGTCATAATCCAGAATTCCTTCAAAAGCTTGATTTCAGTCGTATGATCGTTTATCGTTCTATCTACTGATATAACAACACTTCCTCTGTTGAAGACCAGAATAGATCGGGGCGGCTGCGTACTGTTAGAACTGCAAAGGCTGCTAATGCTGTCAAAGCCTGAATTCATCGATACTCCTTCAGGAAGCAAAAAATCTTATCGCGATAAATAAAGGCTAGAATTCTGTAGCGTATAATAAAACAAGACATGAAACTTGGTGCTTATCGTCGATATACAGTACATACCGTAAATCAAAACGCTTTCACGATTGAAGAACACTATTTAAGCAAAATTAAAGAGCGTACGCTAATAGTTCTAAACAAGCTGCTCAAGTGGTCAGAAAAGTAATATGTTGTCACCATTCTACGACAGTGATGGTTTGGTGGGGCGTGTTTTTTCAAGGAGTCACAAAACAACATTTTTGTGAAAAAAGAGGAAAAACATCAGCCAAATTGTATCAAGATACAGTCTTGGATCTTAATGTGAAAGCTCTAAGCAATACACTTTTTAAAAATATACCGTGGAATTTCCAGCAGGACTCTACACCTGGTCATAAGGCACGAATTACCCAAACATGGCTTAAAACCAACGTTCCGTATTTTATAAGAGCTGAAGACTGTTAGTCCAGACCTCAACCCTGTAGACTTCAAATTATGGTCAGTTTTAAAGGATATGGCTTGCTCTAAACGACACGGCAATATTGAATTGTAAGAGAACAATCGATTGAATGATGTTCAGCATCATTATACATGTTCAATTGATATAATAATTAATACCATATTTATTTGAATGTACAGAATTATCTTTATGTTTATTTAACTTTATATGTACATACCTTTACTAACATGCGTGTTAGGAACGCGTATAAAGCTAACCGTGTGATATCGACAAAATAGCAAAATTTATTAGCAGTGTAGGCTGCAAATTTTACAATAATCGGCAATATCAATTTTTTTTGTCTAAACTTTAGTATTTTATGTGGTACTATAAATACAAACAGCTTTATGTAAAGCTACTATTTTTTGTCTGCAATGCTTTAGAAAACAATTTACATATTATCGTCTGGAAGAACTAAAGGCTAACACTTTAGTGTATTGAGAATTCTTCAAATGATACAAAATCGTAAATACACGAATCACAAAATATATTTGTAAGATTTGTAACTTGTATTAAATATAGTGATTGTTTTTAATGGCAAAATATGTTGAATGGCTCTACCATTAGAATAGACCAGACGAAGCACTTGTTTTTCACTTGTCACTTGTCATTCCAGATCAGAAATGTGTGCCATACTTCAGTTATGGCACACATTTCTGATCTGGAATAGCAAAATTGCCTCCAAATTAAAGCTTTATTCAATATTTTAGAAGAATTTAAATTGCTTCTTTCTTCACTTTTTTTCAAATTTTCTACTTAGAATTACGTTTTTAATATAACTGCAACTGTGTTGAGAATATTGACTTCATAATATATAGAAAAATTTCATAAAAATTATTAACTTATTTAGAGCGGAAATTTGGGTAACAACTTTCAAGCGATGAAAAGGATTTATAATTTGACTTTTATCGCTAAATTAAATCCTTCTCATGTCAAGCAACCATCTTTTTTACACACAATGGAGCAATTTTATCGAGTTTTAATGTTAATAAATAGTACATCAAACAAAACATATACAAAATGAACTACTTCGCTATAGAAAGTATTTTAAAGATACTTTTAGAAAGTACTTTATTAAATTAGTCGTAATATCTTTTATATTGGTGCGCACCGATAGTCAAAAATAAGTAGGTCTGGTTGGCAGAGACACTTACTCGTTCGCCTCCCTCTCTATAAAAAAGATTAATCATATCGTGCAATTTTTTATAGGCAAATGATCAAGCGGCTCACCTGATGGTAAGTGATTACCGATGCCCATGGACTCCCGCAACGCCAGAAGAGTTGCAAGAGCGTAGCCGATCTTTGAGGTAGAGTTTTCTCAGCCAAATTTGCGTTTAAATTTGGCTAAGAAAACTCTGTTTGTAGTGGGGAGTGAATTCTATGAATATAGTTGAACAATATCGAACAGAAGAGCGGGCAGGGTTATTCTAAATTATTTTATTTGTTTCATCATCTGTCAGCTTCGAAGGTACCAATGATGTAATGAACAAGTAAGCATCTGAAATAAAGTCACTTTAATATGCCAAATAACTAGAGTCGTCTTTGTGAAGATGTGTTAATACCGTCAATCATTAAAATGGGAACGATAGTATGATCTAGTAAATCTTGTAGCTTCACTTTAACGTATATACGAGTATCTATTAATTTAATAATTGAGGCAGACGGACAGCACATTTTCTTTGCAATTCTCAATATATTAACGAAAGTAAAAAGGAGTTCTATTCTATTAGTTTGAATCACAGGAACGTGTACTGCGCTTTTGATAGATCCAATTCCGCGTAAAGAGCCAAAGCTTTATCTACTGAGAAACTGCTTACATCATAGAAGGTTCACGAAATGTTTTTTTCCTCGTCATCTTGTTCTCGTCTCTACTAGTGTTTCGCAACAAGGCATTTATAAAAGTTTCTTCCAGCTCGCCTTCAGATCTTAATCCTTGCACATATGCGTTAAAAACATACTCTGGCCCATATTTTTCAACTACCTTCATATTTTTTCGTTTATTTTATTTCTCTGATAAGTCTTCATGTGCTTTGGAAGGTTGCTACACTACAAATTGCTTAAACTCTCTACGTTCGCTCTCCACTCTAACACATCCCGATTCCAACACTCGTTCGTGCGTCTGGAGACGTGGCCGGCCCAACTCCATTTCAGCGTGCTAATTCTTCTCGTGATGTCGGGTATTCTAGTTCTCCAGTGAACGAAATCATTTCATATTCTATAAAACGACATCATTTTATAAGTAAAAAAAAACCCAGCTGATACTATTATTACGGTAATCTATAAACGTTATAGAAATTTCTACAACACACTTATAAAGAAAGCAAAACGGAATTACGAAAAATTGCTAATAAAAAGTACGAAGAGAAACAACAATAAACTGTGGGAAGTCATTAAAGACGTTAGTAATACACGTAAGATTCTTCTAGCTAACTATGCCTTAGCTCTTGTTTCACCAGAAAACCCTAAAAGATAGTATTCATTCCATTAATAGTTTTTTGTTAGTATCGGAAACTAGCAGAAAATATAATTTAGTATAATCCATCGCATATTTAAACAGACATATTTCCATCTCATCAACTATCATCACCTTCTAATTCACTCGTTCTTTTTCTCTATTAACGACGCAGAAGTCTTTGCACTTTTTAAGGATCTGAGATATAGTTGTGCTACGGCTATTGATCGTTTCACAGGTTTTATATTGAAGAGATATATAATAATCATTACACCATTAATAACACATATTTGTAACTTGGCGATAGAGAATAGTATCGTTCCCGAAAGTTTTAAAACAGCTCTTGTAACACCAATTCATAAAGAAGAATCCAAAGCATGTGTTAATAACTACAGATCGATTTCTATTGTACCAGCTTTATCCAAAATATTAGAGAAATTAAATAACTGTATATTGATCGGTTTTCTTGAATGATATAGTATTCCATCAAAGAATCAATATAGTTTTCGTCGTGGTAAAGGTACTAATGACGCATTATACGACTTAATTTATTCGGCAATAATAAACCTCAACACCAGGAAATAATGTTTAACTTTATTCCTCGACTTGGCTAAAGCCTTCGATATTGTATCCGTCTCACTCTTATTAAAAAACCTCGAAAGAGTTGGCGGCAGAAAATAGAGAGTTATGGTTCCCCTTGATCTAAAATGCGATGAGTTACCGATCAAATTGGGTCTGGTCTGGTCTTAATGCGGTAACCAAATGGCTTCACAGCAACTTACTTACGCTTAACATTTTAAAAACTGAATACCTAGCATTTGCTCATAAGGCGACGTTGCTGCCACCACCATTTCACGTCCAAAAAGCTCACAATGGTGTTATGAAAGATTTGGTTTTTGATTGTCCCTAGCTCGAAAGAACAGTTAAAATAAAATATCTCGGTGTCTTTCTCAACCAGCTATTGACATTGAAAACGCATGTTGATGTCTTAGTTACAAGACTTCGAAAACTAATCTACGTCTTTAGGTCCTTTAGACATATAGCGGACCTGCGTGTTCTAAAGAAAGTATACTATGCACTATTGCAATCAGTCATAACATACTGTATACATTCGTGGGGAGGAAGTGCAAAATCTCATATCGTAGAAGTAGAAAGAGCACAACGTGCCATTCTCAAAACCGGCATGGGTCTATCCTATCGTTTTCCCACTATAGGTTTATAGGCAGGCAAACCTTTATCCAAAAATTGTTCTCATTCAACATTGTAAGCTAAATTAT
>JAOCPS010753441.1:0-10373 GCA_025505425.1 Graphium colonna | reverse complement strand
TGCCAAATGTCGCTATCAGATGATCGGTTGACGAAGTTGCTAAGGCAATGGCAGCGGCGTTATAGGTCGTGGGTTCGATTCCCGGACGGGATTAATATTTATATGAACTACATTTCATTCATATCAATTGTTTTAGATCTGGGTATTTATCCGTTTGTAGCCTATGTACGTAAAACACAAGACGTTGATAATTTAAACTATAATTATAATTAGGGCAGCGTTTTAAAAAAATATCGTATTACAGAAAAAAATATTCAGGTATTATACACTGTGACTGGTGTGGACTGCGGGGATCATATATGGAAATTAAAAATATTATTTAAATATTTATTATTTTACCATTGAGTATAAATAATCGAAAGTTAAACAATTAATGAAGCAACGCGTGTTCGTTATCAGCGATGGCGCTCGGGGGGCCGATGACCTATGTCAGGCGTATACAGCTGATCAGGCGCCGCGCCCCTTTACTTGCTTGAAAATTTAGGTTAAAACTATGCCCCTAAGTATGTTACATAAATATGATGACAATCGAGTACCGAGTGCTCTCATTTAATATCATTGGTGATTCACCAATCATCCTGTATATCTTTGTAAAAGTAACAAGTATATTTTAAATGAAAATTACAAAAACCGACTTCAAACGCCCTTATTTTCTTCCTTATTTTGATTTTGAAAACTACTAATTCGATTTTTATAAAAAAATTGTAAGACTATTGTAAAAGTGTATCAGATAAAAAATACATAAAACATGAGCATATTTAAAAAACCGCCCAAGTGCGTGTCGGGCACGCACATGAAAAGATTCCGTAGACATTCGATAGTCCGTCCGACCGCTTGACAAAATAAATACCGACAAATTTCAATTTGCGGTTGACTCCATACATTTTGTTAGGACGACTGTAAGTACATTAGTTTGTCGAGTTGTATTAAAATGTCCATGTATGATAACGAACGTGCTATAGTTTTCCTTGAAAGTACTTAGTTAGAGGTATATAGCACATTATTTTCAGAGTTATTGTAATAATATTTCAAAAGTTAAGGGGGGGGGGGGGACGCTCTAATTTTAACTTTGTATTAAGATATCTTGGAACTGGGGGGTTTGATCCAAATGGTTTCTAGGAAATTTCTGTTGCATTATAAGAGGCCTTTCTAACGATACCCCACACGATGGAGTGGAAAAAATATTTTTATTCGTTTTGGGGAGGTGTGAAAAAAAATATTTATTAAAAACCAATCTTTGGATCTTCAATATACATATATCCACCAATTTTCGTGACAATCGGTGCAGAAACAGCTGAGTGTGAGCCCGGACGGACAGACGAACAAACATGACGAAAATATAAGGGTTCCTAGTGGACTACGGAACCCTGAAAATACATAAAACACGAAAATATTTAAAAAAAAGATAAAATTTGATTTATAATAATTGAGAACATTCCTCCTGTTTCGAACTCGGTTAAATACACGCAATATGACTGTTTATGTCTTACCTCTATGAAGATAAACTTGTAAAGTTGTTTGTATGTAGAACAAAAGCTCTGCGTATACCAATTCAGAGCAGATGGCTATGTTGTCGTTTAGTTTGAAAGTAAGCTGAAGTGCTTATTGGGACTTCCTCAATTGCTAAATTGGTCTGTCACCCATTTATGGTCTTCGGGTGACTCATGTTTCGAGGGTTACGAATCTAGAGCATTGTTTCTTGGCGATGATGTCTCCTTAGTAGAATTTAATCTTCAATTGTAGTCTTGGGTTCAACTCTATGTACAAGCTGACCCGGCAATATAAATTATTTCCTCGTTATCGATATTAAAAATAGGGTAGGTGAAAATTTAGAGTTGTATATATTTAATTCACAATTAAAAACCGGCCATGAGCGTGTCGGGCACGCACATAAAAGGGTTCTGTAGCCGTTTTTCAAAGAACTAGATATGTAACCTAAAAAAGATCAAAATTATATAGTAATTATTTTTATTTTGGACATTACTCCTCATGAATTTGATTTTTAAACAGGGTATTTAATTTAAGGCGAGGTTCTCCAAGTGCTAAATGCTAATGGTGCCAATCCGTGTGCGAAAGAAAGGACCGTGCTTAAACGCACCGGAATGACAAGGACAGCGATCACGACGCCGCGATGCGTTCAGAACGGAGCGGGAACAAATGGTGCCGTAAAATCGTTGATTTTGAGAAAAAAACAATCTTGGTGTATAATATTGACAATATTATGACCGACATTGCTCACACCATCACAGATGTATATTTTAGTTTGATTTTCTGTTCGTTAAATTACGTACAATTTAAATAATATTGGTTTTAATATGACGAATAGAAGGTATGTTTGGTCTTTTCTACCGGATAAAGTTTATCCAATTGTGTAACAGACTTCCGACGGAGCTAAGAAAAGATCTCAAATATAAGTGGTTATTTTTTTTACATTTTTATAATGTAGTAATTACAAAATAAAACCGTTTACAAAATCATATTTCTAGGAGAACCCCGCCTTAAAAGGTTTTCTTTACAAAAAGAATTTCTGTAGGAATTAATATTATAAGTTTTTTCTTCAAAAACAAAAATGTTTGTACTTGATGTAACTTGGTACGGTTTGCTTTATAAAAATGGGGATTGTCTTTTACAAATCCCTTCTTCTTCCTCATTCTTCCTCCTAGCCTCTTCCCAAGTTACTTGGGTTTGGCTTCTAATCCACCCAAATATTACCTGAATTTCAGTTTTTACGCAGAGCGACTGCATCCGACCTCCGCAACCAAAGGGATAGACTGAATTCAAAGAATGGATTAGTTGTCATTTATATTTGAAGGCATTGACATCCTATAACGACTGCCAAAGATGTTTTTGGCAACCGGGACCAACATTTTACATGCCTATCCGACGCGTGGATCATCTTTCTTTACAGGCAATCGGATGATCAGCCCGCATTGCCCTAGCCCAACGAAGAAACAACAACACTAAGTCTTTGTCCCCCGCGGGTTCGTACCCGCGACCTCCGGTTTGTAAAGCAAGCGCCCATACCACTAGGCTACGGAGGCAGTCCTTTACAAATCCCTCTATCAATATAAGTGAATAATAATTTATTAAATTAAATTAATTGAATAAAAAATAAAATTGAAGTGTGATTATTTGATTATTACTTGTTCTATTTCCTTCTAAATGTTTTTCTTGTAAATAAATTTGTATATTAATAAATTTTAATATAGAAAAATAACTAAACAAATATTTATCTCTGTATTTCGTAATGTTGAGACGACGTTTTGTTGTCTGCAATCCTTTCACTACCCGTTGTAAATTTTGTCTTTCAAAATGGCTGCTTTATGTTATGGGGCCATAAAAGCTATCGTCTATCACAATTGTTGTGACAAATTGGTGGCAGGACGAGTGATTTAGAATGTATGCAGTTCAATGTAATAAAATGCGGGCTTCGTCATTACTTACAATCAAGTTTGTGTCATCTTCATTTTAGTAGTCGAGCGACCGGATCTATAAAGTTTAAGGTATATACATAAAGTATATTGTATGTCCATGGGCGACGGGATTACTTAACTAAACAAACTCACACTTAACACAGGTAAACCGTGTCATCATTTTTATAAAAAAATGTCCAAGAAAATTATCAATATAATATAATACATATAGAATATTTGTACATTTGTTCATTCTCAGCTATATTATCCCCAACATTTTACATTGATGCTCCGCTTCGATTAGTCATGGCGTGATGTTTTATAGCCTATAACCTTCCTCAATTAATGGGCTATCCAACTATAAAATAATTTTTAAATTCGGACCAGTAGTTCCCAAGATAAGCGCGGTCAAACAAACACACAGCTCTGTAATGTTAGTGTAGATACAAGAAATTAAAAAAATATATATTTTTGGATAGAATGGAAAAACAAACAAGCAGGCGGTTTAGGTAAGCGATCCCGCTGCCCATAGACACACGCAACATCAGAAGAGTCATGAGTTGTAAAGATGGGAAATCGGATAGAATAGGTTTATTGGATAGGATGGATCGGGATTAAGGATTTGGAGGGGATAGGAGTGGGGAAAGACAAGGGGATAATGGCCATCTGGCATAGCCAAAAGTCACGCATACTTTATTTTATGCCGACTTTATAAAGGTCCATGGTACTGTCCCGGGCGGGCGGGTAAAAATATATTATGCTCTACCACCTCAATATATATAGCGTGATGTTTTATAGCATATAGCCTTCGTTATTAATGGGCTATCTAACAATAAAAGAATTTTTCAATTCGGACCAGTAGTTTCTGAGATAAAAAGGTAGATTTTTTAATCTGTGTACTTCGGTCAATAAGGATGTCAATTTGTTATTATACGCTCGAAATAATTCTATTTTTAATCATTGTTTCAATTCGAAACGAAAAAGAGGCAACCCTAGTTGACAAGGAAGAAGGTCGGCTTGATTGACAGTGCTGGTGGTCATGTTCCAGATTTTTGGCAGTCAACAAATCAGCTGGACTGTGTCATTGTGTTTGTTTGTTTTACGTTGCGCGTTTTATGTTTTTCCTCATGTGGCTGATTGACTTTTATTGGATGATATGAAAAAATAAAGTGTGATTTTTTTGATGATTTCTGATACTTCGAGACATTCTGAGCTTTAAACTGACTTAAATCAGATTTAATAATAGAATTTGCCATCTATTTTTTTTCTATAATAAATTAAAAAAAACGACTTCAAACGCCTACTCTCTAAAGTGTACGGAAAGTAAAGTAACGGAAGAGATGTATTTCGAAATACATCTCTTCCGTTATTTTGAAGTATATGTTGTATTAGCCCTAATGCCAAGAAAACCGATGTACATGTCCATTTGTAAAATACCACCTGCTAGGAGATTATCCTAAGTACAAATATTTGGGATGCTGGCTTGATGACACAGGAGATCACATATGCCGCATAAAACAAGCCAAGAATGCTTTCTTCAGACTTAAGATATTTTTGTGTAATAAAAGGCTCAACATTGAGCTAAGGATGCGTTTAGCGCGCTCGTACATTTTCTCCATTCTCCTGTATGGCGTTGAAGCGTAGATCTTTACAGAATCGATGTGCAAGAAGATCGAAGGGTTTGAAATGAGGGTATACAGGAGAATGTTAAGGATATCCTGCAGAGACATGGTTAAGAATGTAACTGTGCTAATTCGCATGAAGAAAAAGATTGAAGTGTTATATACAGTAAAGAAAAGAAATCTGGAATACGTAGGCCATATAATGAAAAAATCAAACACGAACTACTGCAGCATATTATACAGGTAAAGATTCAAGGAAAGCGTAGTGTAGATCGAAGAAGAACCTACGACAGTGGTTTGGAAAGAGCACCCGTTCGCTTTTCAGATCCGCGGTTCCAAGTGCAAGTGGCCCTAATGATCGCCGACCTTCCAAAGAAGATGGCACTTTAAAAAGAAGAAGAAGAATATTTTTATTCTTCATAGATATATAATGACCACTTGTAACGTCTGAAGGTGACGTAATAAAAATATCATAATCTTTTATAAAGTCGGCATAAAGAAAGTATGCATGACTTTTGTGGATGCCGGGTGGCCATGTCTTTCCTTTTCCCTCCAAATCCTTAAACCCGACCCATTCTTTCCAATAAACCTATTGTATCCCATTTTCCAGGTTGAAACCGCACTTGTGACTCCGGATGTTGCCTGTGTCTACAGGCGACGGGATCGCTCATCGTTAGGTAAACCGTTTGCTCGTTTATCTTCCTTTCCATAAAAAAATCTTAAGCAAACTGCACAATTATTAATGAACTCGTATATCTACCGGATTTCATTTTGAATTCCAGAACAAATTTTTTAAATATTTCCGCAATGATTTAATTTTACATAATTACGTTCCGAAATGCGGTTTGTTTCAACGAAGAACTACTTTCATTGGTATGTGATTTTTTCGGCGTTTCTAAAAAATAACGAGCAGTTGTTAACTGGAATACAAGACAAATATGCGACTTGTAAGTAGAATGTCCGGAAGGGAAACCATTAAAAACTTTTACGCGTCTCGATCGGCGAACGTACTTGATAAATTAAAAAATGTGTAAAATTGAATTATTATTTTTAGCACAACATGATTTTTAATAAGTAAAGGACAATGCCCAAATGTGGTATCAAAAAGTCTTATACATCAAGGTCAAAATTATATAGTTTTTATTATTATAATTTCTTACGACATTACGCTTTTTGGATTTGATTTTTAACGAGAAATTTTATTTAAGGCGAGGTGCTCCAAGCGTGCAATGCTAATGCTGTCAATCCGTGTGCGAAAGAAAGAACCGTCTCCAAACGCACCGCAATGACAAGGACAGCGATCACGACGCCGCGATGCGGTCGGAACGGAGCGGGAGTGAAGGGTGCCGTAAAATCTTTGATTTTGAGAAAAAAACAATCGTGTTGTATAATATTGACAATATTATGACCGACATCGCTCACACCATCACAGACGCTTATTTTAGTTTGATTTTCTATTCGGTAAATTACGTACAATTTAAATAATATTGGTTTTAAGATGACGAATAGAGGTGAGTTTGGCATTTTTTCTATCGGATATAGTTTATCCAATTGTGTAACGGACATCCGACGGAGCTAAGGAAAGATCTCAAATATAAGTGGTTATTTTTTTACATTATTATAATATAGTATGACAAAATAAAACTGTCTACAAAATCACATTTCTAGGAGAACCCCACCTTAAGCATACAGGCCTTAATATGAGAAATTCCAAAACTAAAAAAATACTACAACTTCAGTTTTTTTATTGAAACGACTAGTCTATTTTTACAGAAAAATACAAAATGTGACTTAAAAGTGTACTTTAGAAACAGATTTTCTCCGTTATTTTTATTTGTAAAACAAATCACTGATCCGATTTTTATAAAAAAATTGTGGAATAATTTTGGAAATATACTCCCTATCTAATAAACAAATATTTTTTTTAAAATCAGTGCATAAATGGCGCAGATATGTGACAACATTACTAAAGTTTGTTATTTTGATTTAAAAAACAAAGTACTGAATTGATTTTTCTAAAAAAATTTATGAGACCTTTTCGGAAAAATAAGCTATCAGATAAAAATAAAAAATAATTTTTGAAAGCGGTTCATAAATGAACGAGATATGCGTGAACAGACAAAAACATATGAACATTCGCTTTGAGAACTTTTCTCCTTTTTTAAGTCGGTTAGAAAACAGCATTATAAGGCCTAGTCTTGTTGTACAAGGATCATTTTAATGCATATGTTGCACAAAGCTTGATCGCTGTCCTTGTTATTGCGGTGCATTTGAGGACGGTTCTTTCTTTCGCACACGGATTGGCAGCATTAGCATTGCGCGCTTGGAGAACCTCGCCTTGAGCACTTCGTGGCCAAATCGTGACAAGGCAAAACTTATGATTAGTCGATGAATAAGAAATATTCATACAGAGTTTGAATTCTTCAAATAGCTTTAATGTATAGGCTTATAAGAAAAGAATGTTTGAATTGCCTTATATCATTTTAAGCGACCTTCTCAGTCAAGTCATGTTGGTGATAAGTGTACCGAAGATGACCTTATTATTTATTGAATGACATTAATGAAACGAGTTACTTTGAGCCGGACATCTGTTGGATTTTTTAAAATGGTAGCTCTTATTGAAGAATAAAATAAAATAACACGAAATTCTTATAAACTATTAATATATCTATAACATAAAATTCTATCGTAACAAGAATCGCAAAAGTTCTGTCTTTACTAATTAAAAAAAAGTCTTCTTTACCTACGGCTACGGCGGCCGATCTACTTCGGGGTCTGCCAACTGCGCAGGAGATATTATAGTGCACAAATGTACGCGCAAACACACGTGCACTTTCTGTTCCTTTTTAATGGAAAGGAAGACAAACGAGCAGACGTTTCACCTGATGGTAAGCGATCCCGTTGCCCAAAGACATTCGCAATATTCGGAGAGTTGCAAGTGCGAGGTCAACCTGGGATATTGGATAGAATAGATTTATTGGATAGGATTGAGCCAGAATTAAGGATTTGGAGGGCATAGGAATAAGAAAAGATAAGGGTAGGACATGGCCATCCGGCATCCCTAAAAGTCGTGCATACTTTATTTTATGCCGACTTTATAAGGCCATAGAAGTACAGCAGAAGCTGTGGAAAGATGTTATGCTCTACCACCTTTACTTTCATAGCCCGATGGGACGGATATCCGACACGATCGGAGAGAAATTAGGCGCAGGACCGACTTTTTACATGCCCATCTGACGCATGGATCATCTTTCGTTTCAGGTAATCGGGTGATCAGCCCGCATTGCCCTAATCCAACGAAACATCAACAAACAACAAAGTCATTGTCCCCCCGCGGGATTCGAAGCCACGACCTCCGGATTACAAAGCAAAGGCCTAGTGGTATGCACTAGGCTACGGAGGCGGTAAAACATACTAATATTATAAAGCTGCAGAGTTTGTTTGTTTGTTTGTTTGTTTGAACGCGCTAACAATCAGAAACTACTGCTCTGAATTGAAAAATTCTTATTGTGTTTGAAAGCCTACTTATCGAGGAAGGCTTTAGGCTATATAAACTAACATCACGCTGTGAACAATAGGAGTGGAGTAGCAATGTAAATGTTGCAAAACTAGGAAAATTTTCGCGGATGAAACCGCTGGAAATAGCTATTTTTATTTTTATTTCATGGAAAGGAAGACAAGCGAGCAGACGGTTCACCTAAGCGATCCCGTTGCACATAGACACACGCAACATCCGGAGAGTTGCAATTGCGATCCCATCCTGTTCAATAACTTTATTGTACAGGATGGGATCGGGATTTGGAGGGGATAGGGTTGGAGAAGGAAAGGGTAGATATAGCCATCCAGCATCCCCAAAAGTCATGCATACTTATTTTATGTCGACTATATAAACCCTGATCAAAATGGGTTGCCATTTGCGATATCTTCGCAAATCAATTTTTGCGTAGAAATGTTGCCAATCGATCACCTTAGGTAATCAACACGTTTTGTATCCGGTGACATCACGTGTGTGGGGGTATATAAGGCACGTCACGTGTGTGTGGGTTACGTGTGCACGTGTTACGTACGAGTGCGGCATGCGCGTGCGCAGATACGCCGTGTAAGTTTACATTGTTAGAAAAACTGTGTCGAGGTAATGGTTCCGCTGATAAGGGACACGTGTGTGCGAAGATTTTTGGTTATGGCAATTCTTTATTGATAACCATGGCCTTTCTTCGTTATGGTTTTGTTTTTTATTTTTTACCCATCCAACGTCGAGTTACTAGAATTATCGGTGGCCCAGTTCTTTCCGACCAACTTGATTCCCTGGCCTTGGGTAGAGATGTTGCTTCTCTCAGCATTTTTATCGCATATACCACGGGGAGTGTTCTGAAGAATTGTTCGGAATAATACCTGCTACTGAGTTTGTACATCGTATAACGCGATACATACCACCGAGTACCATCGCTACCACCTTGATGGTTGGCAGTCCACTACTGTGAGATTCCGCCGTCATTTTCTGCTACGTACGACACCTTTGTGGAACCAGCTGTCGCCAGCGGTATTTCCGATCTGATACGACTTGGAGACCTTCGAAACAATAGCCTATTCTTACGTTGCTGGAGTCCATGGGCGGCTGTGATCACTAATCATCAGGTGAACCGCTTGCTAGTTTGCTTCTCCTTATGTGTAAAACTGCCTGAGAGCATGTCGGGGACGAACATGAAAGGGTTCCGCAACCATTATCTAAAGTTAATACCGAATTCATATTCGCCCTAGTGGATACGGCGTAGCCGAAGTGGCGGGAAGGTTGATGAACTGCGGCGTGCTCAGCTATGTAGGCACCGAGCTGTACCGCCACTGTTCAGTCATTTATTAGAAAATTTCAGCTAAAAGTATACTCGTCATTTTATTGCACAAATATGATACATAATCGTTGTTGAGTCATCTTCGATATCTAGCACTCGCTACTCGATTGGCATCGTATTTATGTGATCAGCTGGTACGCGCGAGGCCGTCGACTTCTCCTCGGCCTTCCGTCTCATTCCGACCACACCATGTTCGCTCGGGTGAGCATGAATTACGTAAACATAATAGATACTTAAAAGTCACACAGAATATGTATTTCTGTTGCCGCTATTACAGCAAATAATAACAATGTAAAAACAACATGTCTTCGCTTCTTTTTTCCCACTCCTTTCCCCTTCAAATCCTCAATCCTGACTAATAAACTTATACCATCCAATTTCCGATGTTGACAACGCACTCGCGACTCTCCGCGCATCAACCCATTATCCGGCATCCCCAAAGTCATGCATACTTTATTTTATGCACACTTTATAAGGGCGGTGGCACTTCC
>JAOCPS010753330.1:0-10373 GCA_025505425.1 Graphium colonna | reverse complement strand
AACTGCCCCCCCCCCAAAGGACATCGTGAAATAAATCTACATGCACAACATTTAAATGCTGAAGCTGCATATGCCCACATGCAATAGTTGCAGTTTAAAATTAAGTTAAACGTCTGCACAGTTAGTAATTTTTTTTTGGCGGTAGGTGGAAATAAAGTTAAAACATATTTATATCTGCTTAGATTTTGATAAATCGTTTTATAAGTATTTTAACAACTTTTAGAAAGTTCTTTAAGTGCAATTGAATATTTACTGTACTTTTAACATGTGTACTACTAAGTACATGGAAATTAATTCTACTACCACCTGCCAGCATATCACATACACGTTATTTGAACAAACAAAAACTTTTCAAAATAACACAATGTCTCAACTTAACGATATTGTAAGTGCACGGAACTGTCTTGAGGAATGTTTTACTAAAATATGCCAGAGCTAGAATCGAAACTTCATACCGCTGGTCCAGCTAAAGACACCATTGCGAAAGTTGCTGAAGGGTTTCGAACATTTCGGGAGCTCATGTTTACTATGCTCAGCGTGCTTCGTAAACAGAAAAATGAATGCTCCCAAATGATAGATTTTATGGAGAGTAGGCATCGTCGTAAGGCTCTTTTATTCCTGGGTGTCCCGAAAGCGGTAAAGGAAGACTGTAAGTTCACCATATTAAATGTTATCCATAAGATGCGGTTAACCAATATAACGGAAACATGCATCAGTGTCTGCCACAGAGTTTGAGCGCCTGGCAAAAATATTCGGCCAATCTTGGTTCGATTTGTAAAGCTTGAGTCTAGAACATCTGTGTGGACCACTAACGCCAAACTTAAAGGTTCTTCTATCGCCGTGTAATAATTTTTGACTAAGTCACGACAGGCTGTTTATAGAAAAGCCCGGTTGCATTTTGGTATCCGTATATGTTGGACTCAAGATATCATTATTGTGGTGAAGGCTATTGATGGGACCCGCAACAAAATCCTTGCCATAGATGAGCTGAATTTCCTTATATTGAAATTTCCCAAGGCGAGTGACGTAAAATCTTTCGAGAACAAGACACAAGACCAGGATCCGTCGTCGAACTCAGGCACAAAATTACTTAAATAATGACTAACCGATTTCCTTTAAAAAGTTATGACTGTGTACATCATTATTAGTTAATATATAATTTTATGTCTTAACACTGTTTAATCTAATTTATAACTGATTAGATAACTTTAAGCTTATATGTTGCTAACTAATCACTGTTGCTTGTTTATGTCCACAATTGTACGTTATTGTCAAATTCAAATAACAATTTGATTTTGACGTATTGACGCAATGAAAATGCGTTCGGTTACTTGTACTGTTTGCAACACGCAAAATGTTTGTATTTGTGATTTGTTATGTTAAGTTTTAATGTTTATATTTGTTAGGATGATGCAGAGTGAGAATTGTATTTATTTATTATTAAGATTTGTTTTTCCTATTTTAGTATTTATATCTTTTATACATAATTTGTTATTAAATATCTATTAATTTTATAATTTTTTTATGACATTTATATTTATTGCAAGTTTTTTATATGATTTTGGATGATGAATCCTTTTATTCTGCCAACGAGAATGATATATATTTTAGCGATGAAAGTTTCTGCTCCATATCGGATTCACTGAGTGACCTTGTGCGACAGACATTTACTCAGACACACTCTCAATTTAACGTGTGCCATATCAATGCACAAATTGTTCCTAGTCATTATAGCGACCTTTGCGAAGTATTTTCTACCGTTAATGTCCACGCCATCCGCCTATCCCATCGACAATTTACTCCCTTCCAGACTTTACCCTGATTCGGAATGACAGAATTGATAGCAGGGGTGGTGGTGTTGCCATATATATCCGTAATAGGTTTCCTTATAAAATTATTTAAATTTTTTGTTCTCCCCCACGAACCCGGAATACATTTTTCTGGAAGTTTGCGCGAAAGGATCTAAATGTGTCGTAGTCATCGTTTACTATCCCCCATCTATCGATTTCTTCCCCAGTCTCGAAACGAGTTAGAAAATACGCATCATATCATCATGGGTGATTTTAAACCGATCTCATTATTCCTTTTTCCACTCGGTCCTCTTAACTTCTCCACATAGTTGAATAAGCTGGCCTTCATATCCTTCCCCTGCAAGCAACTCATTACAACAAGGATACTGAGGATACTTTTGGCTTGATTTGATTCTTACCTAATCTCCTTCCCTCATTCCCTCGTTTCGGTCAATAGACCGTGAGAGGAAATGAGGTCGTGAATAATGAGGTCGTAATAAGAGAAACCAGGTGCATGTTATTACATGCACCTGGTTTCTCTTATCACGATCTCATTCATCTTTTTTATTTCCAGAAAACCTGGTCTTTTTTCGAATGAACGTTGGCAAGCTTTTTAAAGATGCCTCTAAGCTAAGATGGGATAAAGTGATTATTGCTGAAACGATGAACGAGAAAGAAAGTTTATTTAATAGTGCCGTCATTGAGTTATATAACATACACGCTCCCATCAAAAGTGTCAAGCTTTAGCGTCCACCAGCTACTTAGATACCGCCAAGCGTACGAATGACGATGACGCTTAGAGATAACGCTTTCACATTAGCGACGTGCATCGCAAAAGCGAATCGATGCAATGATAATTGGAATTTGATTAAAGTTGCGAGGAATCGAGGTAATCAGATGATACGAAATATATTACTTCTTCTATATATCTTCTGATATCCTACATAATATTATTTCTTCTTCACCCGCCAATATCTGGAAGTTCTTTGGAACTATCAGAATCGGATAATAATCACACTCTGATCACAACAGAACTCTTTTGATTTAGATAAAATCAACCTTCATTTTCTTTCCCACACCCCGAAAGATAACAGCATCAAAAACGTTACAATCGAATACTTAAAGAGACTAGGGTACGTCCTGATATTAACCCCTTTTGTTTATCGCCAGTTGCCATGGATGTGGTCAAAAAGATTATCCTATCCATCTAATCAAATGCGGTGAGTTATGATTATATAAATCACCGCATGATTATTTATATCCTATAATATTTTATTCCTATTATTTCCCACATTATCATTTTTTCTTCACTGCGGGTATTTTTCCTAATACGTGGCGCAAACCGTATGTTCTTTCCCTGCCAAAGATTAAAAATCCCTCTTTATCTAATTATTTTAGACCCATTTCTTTTCTTCCATTTCTGTCGAAGGTACTTGAAGTTTGTTCACATAAAATACTGTCTCAGTTTGTGTATTCTAACAACCTGTTAAGTCCTTTTCAGTCTGGCTTCAGGCCTGGTCATAGTACTACTTCTGCGCTTCTTAAAGTCACTGACGACGTAAGGGTTTGTATGGAAGCCAATAGAATTACAGGGTTAGTTCTAGTGGACTTTTCCAACGTCTTCAACACCGTCAGCTATGACATCCTATTATCTATCCCATCCCATTTTATGATCTCACCCACAGCACTAGATTAGTTCTCGAACTATCTAAGTGGTTCTTATTAATATCGTGTTTTCCAGTTGGCGCAATATACTTGCAGGCGTTCCTCAAGGCGGCATTTTATCCCCAATATTATTTTCACTTTTTATTAACCTCATTACTCAAAATCTTCACTGCCCGTACCATCTTTACGCTGATTACCCGCATTTTTATTCACTAGCTAGTGTCGATTGCGAAGCCAGTACAGTAAACTCGATTAACCGGGACTTTGAACATATAAATAACTGGTTGGACAGATTCGGTCTGACTGTTATTGCTGCTAAGAGCCAAACGATTTTCATTGAAAGCAGGAGAATGATTAATAAGTTACAGGCAGTTGATTTACCTCCAACTTTTTTCGATGGCACAATTATTAAACCCAGTTTTGTAAAGACCTGCGGATATATGTAGATTCCAACGTAAGCTGTCATGCTCACGCGACTTATGTAAGTCAAAAAGTTATCGGTATATTGCGAAGCCTCTACCGCTTCAGGAAGTTTCTTCCGTCCAGGACGGAAACACTACTTGTTTACAAGTAGTGGTTCCGTCCAACAATCCCTCATTTTTCCCTTAAACTATGGCGATGTGTGCTATACCGACCTGAATGCAGATCTCGTCTGTCCATACGTCAACGCCATAGCTTGCGTACACTCACTATCCTTCATTCTATAATAATGTCTCCCAATCCTCCCTCTTATGTAGCTCCTTATATTCAGCTCCTTTATTCAAATCATGACAAAACTCTCCGCTCCTTGAGCAACCTTCTCCTTCAATGTCCTTCGTACTTTACCACTTTTGTCCATTATTCATTTCCTGTACAATCCATTATTTTATGGAATCCCCTCCCTTACGAATTTCGTAAGGGAGGGGATTCCATAAAAATAAATACACAAACGGAGGACACTGAGCGTTACGTTTTTGTAAATGTAGTATATGGTTTATTTAGTTCGAATAAACATATTCGTATGCAAATATGTTCGTATCAAATTCATTGTTGAACCGTTATACGAATATCCGTGCTCTATTTTGACGGTTATTCACAAGCCACATGGATGCATTTTGACACTTTCACGGTTAATCCTCCAACAGCGTTGACTTAAGCCCAATACTGAATGTCGCTTACTAAATTTGTTGATAAAATTATAATAAACTTTGCATATTTGAGTATAATAAACTATTGAATAAATAATAATAAAAAATATTGCACATAAAATACTTATTTATTTATCCCATACCACCTACTAGGCTATGACTTCATATAATTTTCAATCTATATATTATATCTAAAATTTTATATATTATATTAATCCATGCGTTTAACAAAAATCTACGATTATTATAGCTTTATCAGTCTTCTGATAATATAGATAATGATAGAGATTTGACGTTGTCCTAAAATAAAGGCCTTAATGCTTTCTTTATTTTTTAATTTGGTACCTGTTATAAATAATTAATATGGAAAGAAATTAATAAACAAAAAATTGGTTTATCTTTGCATTTTTATTAAATTTATCATAAAAACTAAATTTATGTAATATATTTGTCCAATCAAGAGCTCACTGCTATGTTTATTTGCAGTTAGCTCGGTGGATTGTTGATTGGAATCCAATCGGGAATCTACAGTACCCAAACCAAATTTGTATATTGGTTTTGTGATTTATAAGCCAAAGCTTGTAATATTTAAACAATAAAGAATATCCTTATATTCTAATAACTTAATTCAATATCGACATGGTATGAGATGGAACCAAGAACATTTCATACAATAATACGCCTTAAACTTTTTATAACATCAATTAGTATCATCCCCAACTTCCCTTCGTCTACAACTTGATAAAAAATTTGGTGAAAAATATGACCGATCGAACTGCAATTCTTACTGCGGTATTTCACTGCTTTCAGTCCCTGAAAAATCCCTAGAAAAACCTTCGGCCCGAAACCCAAATTTGATTTTAACCAGACCGTGGCACCCAAAAAAGATCTTGCCTGAAACCCAATTCGATTTCTGATCTGACCAAGCTATCTGTGAAGCTATCTATTTTCTGCTTCAGCTGCAAAAGAAATGCAGAAGCAAAAGCAGAAAAAGGTCATACGTTGTACCTTTGCTTTATTGACCTGGAGAAGGCTTTTTAAATGTCACAAGGCTTCGTGGGACATACTGTCAACAGTGTAGCTGGCGAAGCCCTATGCTTGGTACTCAAGAAGCTAAAGTAAAGAGTTAATTTTGTGAGACTCTTTAGACTGTGATGTGCAAGCACGACGGCATACTGTGCTGCGTCGCAATAGATGGCGAATAGTCAGACTTCCCGTTACCTTTGGGGTGAAGCAAGGGTTGTAGCTCCTGCACTGTTCACCTTATGTATCACAGTTGATGTCAACATACTGAATATCAGATGGTCTAATTGAGTGCAAAATACCGAAGTACTGCGATGAGCGAAGATTGGTAGAATAGAGCCCTACATGATGCGTCGGCAGCTTCGGTGGTGCGGTCACGTATCGCGTGTGACGAAGGACAGGGTAGCTGAACGAATATTTTACTTTGAACTGAAGGAGGGTAAGAGGAACCAAGGTGGACAACTACTCGGATACAAAGACTTTCATGGAAAGATGCGACATCGTGCTCTCTCAGTGGGAAAATTTGGCAGCCCTCAATTGTGTAGATTGGTGCAGAATAAAACACCCGATTTTAAGCAGCAGCGTATAGTTAACCTTAACACTAAACGCCATGAGTTATACCAGGTAACTGCCTGATTCCATTCACTACTATTATATCAATGGTGTGATCACGTTCCTGTATTGCACGTCAAGCTGCCTAGGAGTCGAAGAGGTCGGCATGGTCGATATTCATCGGATCAAGCATCATTATTTATGTGTTTAAACTTTTTACACAAAATAAAAATAAAATTGTTTATGGGTGGACTTAATGTCTAAGGTATTCTCTACTTCTATACACAAAATAATACTAATATAAATTTTATATACTATAAAATACATGTCATGTAAAATTTATTAATATACTTTATTTATAATATATACAAATAAATACAATATATAAACATATATATTTACATACATATAAAATGAAAATATGTTTAAAAGATAACACTCTTTTTTAAAAGCGTAACGCTCAGTGTCCTCCTAATTTCGTAAGGGAGTGTATTCTATAAAAGAATGGATCGGACAGAAAATAAATAATGGACAAAAGTGGTAGAGTACGAGGGAAATTGAAGGAGAAGTTTGCTCAACGAGCGGAGAGTTCTGTCATGGTTTGAACAAAGGAACTAAAAAGGAAAAAAATTTGGATGTAAAGAGCTGGGTAAGAGGGAGGATTGGGAGTTAGTGAGTGCAAGCAAGCTACGGTGTTGACGTATAGGCAACCAATTTAGTTGGGAACAAAATGCAGACATATGGTCATACTTACGAAAATCTGGAGGAGATTTGTATTCAGGTCGGTATACACACATCGCCGTAGTTTATTAAGGGAAAAATTAGAGATTGAACACGTAGTGTTTTTGTTCTAGACGAAAAAAACTTCCAGAAGCGGTAGAGACTTTGCAATATATTGACTTACATGAGTTGCGTGAACATGTCGGCCTAAGTTGTAATCTATATATATTCCCAGGTCTTTACCTATGGAACTATGTTCAATAACTCTGTCATCGAACACAATTAGAGATAAATCAACTGTTTAAAACTAAATCATCATTCTTCTAATTCCAATGAAAATCACCTGACTCTTAGTAGCACTAACAGTCAGACTGGATCTGCCCGACTAGCTTTTTATATGTTCAAGGTTCCGGTTAATCGAGTTTACTGCTGTGGCTACGCAATCGATACTAGTTTAAAAACAAAGCTCCAAATCATCAGCGTAAAGATGATACGGACAGTAAAGATTTTGAGTAATGTGATTAATAAATAATGAAAATAATATTGGTGATAAAATGCCACCTTGAGGAATGCTTGGAAGTATGTTGCGCCAAAACGTGTTATCCACACGTTTTAAATTGTACAACTTTACAGCGTTCATGGTCACAGGTAGGACCTACCTGTGACCATAAACGTTGTAAAGGGTTCTGAAAGTCGGGTGATACAATTTTAAAATAAACCGCGATAAAATCCGTAAAGTTGTTTAATTTAAAATATCAAATTTTCGCGTAAGTCCTTGAAAAAATATGAATAACACGTTATTAATACAAACCGCTTCTTAACGTCTCTGAAGATAATTCGAGAACCAATCCAGTTCTGTGATGGCTGACGGATTTGAAGGCGTTGGAAAAGTCCATTAGAACTAACTTTGTAATTCAACTGGCTTCCATACAAACCCTAACATCGTCAGTGACTTTATGAAATGCACAAGACCGCCATCGTCTTTAAACCGCATTACTATGACAAAGCCTAGAAAGGGTTTAACAGGTTGTTAGAGTACACAAACTGAGACAGTATTTTATATGGACAAGCTACCTTCGTCAGAAATGGAAAAATAGAAATGGATCTAAAATGAGTAGATAGGGATTTTTTATCTTCGGCAGAGGAGAAACATACGCTTTGCGTCACGTGCAAGGAAAAATACCCGAAGTGAAGGAAAAATTGATGATGTAGTAAATAATAGGATAAAGTTTTTCTACGATATAAATAATATAATATAGCAGCGGCTTAAATAATTACAACCGTATTGGATTTGTTTTTTAATGGAAAGGAAGACAAACGAGCAGACGGTTCACCTGATGGTAATCGATCCCGACACCCATAGACAAACGCAACATCCGGAGAGTTGTGAGTGCGTTGTCAACCTGGAAGATCGGATATAATACGTTTATTGGATAGGATGGGGTCGGGATTAAGGGTTTGGAGGGGATAGGAATAGGAAAAGAAAAGGGTAAACATGGCCATCCGGCATCCCCAAAAGTTATGCATACTTTTTTTATACTGACTTAACAAAGGGTGGTGGTATTTCCCCGGGCGAGCACGGCCGTAGAAGTGCAGCAAAAGCTGAGAAAAGTTGTTATGCTCTACCACCTCTAAAAATGATTTGATGGATAGGATAATCTTTTTGACCTAATCCATGGCAACTGACGAAAAACATAAAGGGTTAATATCAGGACGTACCACACTCTTTAAGTAATCAGTTGTAAGATTCCTGATGAAACAAAATGAAGGTTGATTTTATCTAAATCAATAGAGTTCTGATTCACAGATTGTGATTTTTGCCGATTCCGATAGTTCCGAGGAGCTACCAGGTATTGACTTTCATTGATCACTTTCACTGTCATAAAATAGAAAGAGGACTAAGGTTACCAGTGTAGTGGAGTAACAGATGCGATAACCTGACTGTGTTGTTGTTGATAACAGAAACAGAAAACTTCAAAAATTTAGAATTTTTCAGTTCAAGATCTCTTTTCAGTAAACTTTATTTCACTATTTAACTTGTTCTTCCAACCGTACGTAAAGCAAAATGCCAAATCTATATCTTTGTTTAATGACTTAAGATTATCTTTAACATATTTTATTGCTTTTCTTATTTATTAATGTTTATTTGTTACGTTTACGTTTTTATAGTCAATTGTTTCAATTTAAATTTAAAACCGAAATTTCTGAAAAGTTTTTATATAAAAATATTTCCTTAAAAAAACACTATTAACATACTTATTATTATGTAATAAGTTAGACCTACACATTTTTTTTATTTAATTCAAAACTGCAACAAGCCAGTTTCAAAATAATTAAAAGCCACGTTCGTTTAAAGGCTATGAAAGTAATAATGGATTCTTACATCAAAGACAAAATCGTAATTTAAAGGATTTGGGATTTTAACCGACTTCAAAAAAGGAGCAAGGTTCTTAATTCAAACGTTTACATATTTTTTTATGTACGTTCGCGCATATCTCCGCCATTTAAGAACTAAAAAACTAACTACTTTTCAAAATTTAAAATCACCACCTTACCCAACCATAACAAGACCGCCCCGTAAATTCAATTTAAAAAAAGCCGTAGAATCTAAAGTTATGTATACTGATTTGAAAAATGCGTTACGCATTTTATTTTCGAATGACACAGTTATTTCTCAAAATGATGAGACACTGGAAAACCTTTGTCAAAAGCATCCTTCAGGTAATCCTTCTTCACCTTTACCACCGCCTCCCGATTCGAACTTTGCAAAAGGTTTCGGACAAAGCTCTACTTGGTGACATTACTAAATTAAGCAATTTTATGCTTTCGGGTATCATAAACTCAAGAAAGTGGGTAGGTGTAAAACTAGTAACGGGTATTTTTGAATTAGCTCTTTGAAATTATTTTTAAAATAGTATATTATAGTGTTTTTGAAAAGTAAAATCATATTTCTGGAATCTTTAAGGGATTTGAAAAGTGAAACATAAATAATATGTGTTTATAAACAATTTAAAAGTTATAAGTGTATCTCCCACCTTAACCTCTATTTCACAAAATATATAACAAAAGTTTTTTGACAGTATAGTTTACCTACAATCATTATTATGGCTAATGTAGCTAATCTGGAACATATGCAAAGAAGAATTGAACGCAGTTTAGCACAGAAAATGAAATTCTTTGAAGAACGCCTAAATGCTGCATCTATATGTAAGAATCCATCAATTGCTCAACTGCAAGATGAATTTTATTCATTTAAAGAGCTGGCAGGTTCCCTGTTTAGTTTTTTACAACACCAAATCCAGGAGTGTATTGATGGAATTGATGCCATGAATATGCACAATCGAAGAAAGGCACTTCTATTTCATGGCGTTACTGAAGATCCCAAAGAGAACCTAGTACAGAAATTACTAGAATTAATTCAGAACAAAATGGGACTTCCTGATATAAGCATTTCTAGTGTTAAACAATGTTATCGAATAGGTGATAAAAATAGTAC
>JAOCPS010753220.1:0-10374 GCA_025505425.1 Graphium colonna | reverse complement strand
AAAAACAAAATAACACTAGATTCTGGTCTTCAATGGAACTCCCATATTTCATCTCTCGCCAGTAGACTAACTGATAAGAGCTTGAAAATAAGGCAACTAACAGACATCGATACTGCTAGACCCGTTTATTTTAGTTATTTTCATAGCATCTTATCTTATGGTATTTAGCTGCAGGGTAGCGTAGTTGAAATAAACACAATATTATTATTCAAAAAAGAGCTATTAGGGCGATATACAATATTAGAGCCCGAAATACTCTTCCAGATCTTTTTAAAATGGTATACTTACAGTGGGTTCGCAATACATCTTTGCTTATATCATATGTAGTCGTCAAAACATTCATTTATATTAAAAAATAGTAATAGACATACATGTAATAAGGGCAGTCTTTCTATCCCAAGTTTTCGTTAACTAAAGTGGAATAAATCATCTAGTTCATTATTTATAAATTTTCACGAATTAGTTCTATGATTTGCGTGAGTTCTAGGAATAGGGCTTTTTATATTCTCCTGTTTTGGGGAATGATAATTAAAAAAAATATTAAATAGTTTTTCAAAGTAAAATATAAGATTTGTACTGTAGATTCCACACCTACAGGTTTTTTACTTCTCATACTTGAGACTGATATGCGCTACAGCGGATATGAGTCTCACGTATGAGAAGTAAAAAAAATGAGTTCCTTGAAAATTGACGAGTAGCGTGTGATAAAACCTAAAAATGTGTTTGCTTAAAATATCATATTCGATATATGCTTGCCAAAAGTAAATTAAAATTTGAGTAACGTCAAGATCTTGAGCTTCAGATTTCCCTCATAATTGGTGTATCCTTCAACTGACAACTGTCTTCTTCTATAGTTAATGATATAAAGACGCATTTGGCCACATTTAGCTCAAGCTTGTTTATACTATAGTATGTTGTAAATCTGGATAGATTTGCAGATATGCCTAAAGTAATGTAGTGTCTTTAACTTAATATTTTCATATAACCAGCATATAAATATATTTTTATGTATTTATTTATACTTCATTACAAATAAATTAAAGGAATACAGTTGGTGAACCTAATGCCATTTTGGTATTCTCTACCAGTTAACCACGGGCGCGCAGGCTATTTTTTAAAATATTAACCGACTCTTGGTCATCCTGATCTCGAGAGGTAGCGCGTTCCATAGAAGAAGAGATTGGATAAAGAAAAAAGATTGGAAAAAGTCAGAAAGGCGAAGAGGACATTGAAGTAAACGATTATGCTTCGAGCAAAGGTTTTTGTTACTAACTTCGTAAAGATTTTGGAAATGGGATGATATATAGGACAGGTGGAGAAGCCATTTAGTTAAGAATAAAGAGTGATTAGTGCTTGCATAGAGTGTCGTTGACGAATAGGTAACCACTGCATCTGTTCACGGTATAAAGACACAAGGTCATATTAACGAAGATTACAAACGAATCAAATGCAGCTATTCAGAAATCGGTCAAGTTTGTTGTGATGAATTCAGATTATTCAATATCCGAGCATACGTCACCATAGTCGGTGAAAGGGAAATTTAGCGTCCACACGAACGTTGGCTTGGTTTGCTTGATCAATAAGTTTTTTAAGCCATAGACACAGCGTAGAGTACGTGTAACATTCCGACACACACTAGAAATTTCACACTTCTAGCTAAGTCTACTGTCGATGTGCAAACCATGGTCTTTAACAGATTAGGTGATAGGAATGGCAGAGTTATTGTACATAATTGCAGTAAATTGTGCTTATTCCATTTTGCATACTATGCGTGAACAACCTACAATAATCGCTTGGCACTTAAGTAGATTAACAATCCAGCCAAACTCTACAGAATAACCTTTTATAGCCTTCAAATCTAGATTTATCAAGCGAAGGCGTCAAGCAGATCAACAATACTTGCCTGAGCGTAAATTTGCAAGTCATCGCCATACATATGATACGCACATTTAAGATCATTAGTGATAAAATTAATAAAAAGTGAAAATAAAAGTGGAGAGAGAATGCCGCCTTGAGAAACACCAGCCACAACATTAAGCCACGTCGATGAAGATTCATCACCTTTTGCTGAACGCTGTCACCCTCGAAGATATAAAAAAAGCCATTTCAGTACTTCGTCGGAAATCATTGCATGGAAGAGGATTGCTAGAAGAATATCGTGGCTGACTATTAACACCATACCAGTTACTTTGGAGTGCCGTAGTTGTACTGTGGCCAGGCCTAAAGCCAGATTGAAATGGACTTAATAGATCAAGTTCAAAGCGTGAAACTTACTTAAACACACACAACTCTAGTACTTGGAAAGAAAGGAAAAGATAGAGATAGGTCGGTAATGCGCGAGAAGAGAAGGATTAGAGCACTTTGGGAGAAGAATAACCAAAGCTTTTCGTAACAATGACAGAGAAGATCTACTATCTAAGGAGAAGTTAATGATATGAGTGCATTCCGGAAGAATGTAATCAAGAATCGGAACGATCATTCGTCGGCCGATGCTGTCACAGCCGTTGAACTTGATTAAAAAAACATTTTTGTTGGTGAAAAATTAAGCAGCAATATGAGAATGCACCAAACCATTTAAACATGAAACTGTTTTGCTTATCGCAAGATGATCAATTGTAGAAGTGGTAAGAAAATTTTGATTTAACTCATCTGAACCGATTGAGCTAGAAATGTTTTAAAGTGCGACTTGCCGATACCTAGACTAACAAGGAACTTCCAGATACGGGCAGGGGTTGATGAAAAAATAATCTCATCGATATGACAGCGTTTAGCAAGGGACCAATTTTCATTAGTTTTATCCTTTTTAAACCGGAACCTACAATCTCTGCGCCTCATAGCCATGCGCATTTCCGCTGTCATCCAGGGTGTAGCTGACCATTTCAGTTTCACTTTTCGTATGAACTCGTGATTGTCATATATCTTAGAAACTACAGTATTGAATATACAGACCTTGTCATCTATAGTTTCAGCCTCATATAAAGGCTGCCACTCTATCATGCAATTCAAATTGAAATTTGCAAATAAACGCACGTGCAGAACCTTGGATTTAGGTCTAGGAAGCTTCAGGATTTAGGACAGAAAAATAAAGTCGTGATGAGAAGAGCGAGGGACAGGATGCTGTTCATGAGAGGAACTATGGAGGGATTAAAAGAGAAGATTATGTTAAGCCAAATTTCTTTAACGGATTATGGTGGGTAGGGTAGGTTATGATGAGTAGCTTTGAGGGGAAGAATGTTAAAACAGCTTGACTCAACAATATGCCGGAGTTTAAGAGGGCGGGAAGAATCGAATGATAGAAAGTTAGTATATAAATCTCCCATGATAACCCTATGTAAATATTTCGTACCCAAAGATTCTAGAAACAAATCGAAGTCGGTGAAATACTCAACATTTGGGGGGCAATATACAACACCTATCAAAATCTTTGCACCTTTAATAGCTACCTCTAAGAATAGAAACTCAGTAGAAGCAGAGTCATACTGTTAGGAGGTTTCTAAAACTCTAAAAGGAAGATATAGGAAGGTATATTGCAACACTTCCACCTCTTTTGTTTACACGATCACTTCGAATGAGAACAAAACCTGGAAATACACTGTAGAGGAAAAATTAAGTTTAAACCAGCTCTCGGAAATCAGGACAGCATGTATGTGACAGCAGTTGAAGAATGCGTTGCATAAATCATTGAAATAGCTGGGTATGCTTTGCGCTAAATGCACAGTAGCAGATGTTTAAAAGACGACTGTGGTTAGAAAAGTCGCCTCTCACTAATTCTTCTAATAAACTTGTTAGTGAATCAAAACTATCATTGGCAGAGGGAATGGCAGATTTATTTGTTCAATAGTATGTTAATATACACATATTTTGATATACACACGAAACCGATTCCATACATAATAACGTTAGAGACGCGCAATTAAGCAATCACGCTAAATAATCTAAACACTAATAAATAAGTATTTATGTTTAGATAGTAGTTTTTCACTAAACGCTTGAATGACATTTTATAGGGGCTTTTCGTAAATTTTCAGGTAGGGAATTCCAGAGTAGTGTTGCTTGTATGGCAAAAGATTTACTGAACAACGAAGGAGTACGGTAGGGAATTTTGATCCGTAGAATGAATGAAGATCGGATTTCAGTCATTATTTAGAAAAAGGTATTGAAAATTATCCCTGAGATAGGATGGAGAAGCTGAATTTTGGAATAAATGAAGCATTGTTCAACTTCGTTATCAAATTAACAAAAAGTAGGGAGCGTTAAAGGGGCTCCTGTGGCACATCTGATAGAACAGGTAGCAAGGAGTATATTAATTTAGTACAGCAGCTAGTATTATATTTTGAATTTATGAATCAAACCAGCATCATGAATAATCGTGAATGCCTGCTGTTGTAAGTTTTTCAATAATATTTGATGGTGTAATAAACCAAAGCACTGACTTAAATCTCTCTATATAAAGTCATTTTGACTACCGCCATCCAATTTTTTTAGTAATGAAGTCACTCAAATGTGCTGGATTCGTAACAGTTGATAGCTTTTTTTATAAACTCGTAATACGCATTGATTAAAATGCGGAAGACAGGAAAGTAAATTTGATTCTGTAGTATCTTTTCAAATATTTTTGCAAACTAGCATAATTTGGATGAAGTCCCGGTCCTGGGCAGCCTGTATGCTTCTACGTTCATCTTGCTTCAGGGCGTCCTACGTTTGCCTATACGCGGTCTCCACGCTTATACTGTTTGCAGAGATGACTAGCCCAATTCCACTCCAGTGTGCTGATTCTGAATCCAATATTAGTTACTTTTGTTCTCTGGCGAATGACTTTATATCGAATTTTGTTCGCCAGGGAACATTTTTGGTCGCCCGCTGAGCGACCTTAATTTAATAGACCAGCCCCACAGTGAGAGTTCAAGTCTCGGCTCCATAGATTATTACTAGTAGGATAAGCTGGTTAAATATTTTTTGGAGTACTGACAATTTGGAAAGAAGCATACATAATAATGTAAACATGTTTCCAAATTTTTGGTATAACATATTAGGACAATATGTGACGAAGATAATGAAAAAAATCTCAGACAGCTCATGAGCTATTAACAAAAACTAGTAGATATATGTTATCTGGCCCACCAGATTAAATTAGATGTAAAGATTTAAAAAAAAATGACTAATCTCTCTTTTTTTTTAAACATGATGACATATAGTTTGTAAATTAACTGAATTTCGATAATGAGGTTCTGTAAATAAGCAAAAATATTCTAATTTCAATATTTATTAACAAGTACTTACAGTAAAATAAAAAAATATCTAAATTCATGTAGCATACCAATCCAGCCAGTGACCACTGCATAGCAAGAGTTTTGCTTGTTGATTAATGCTTTCTTTCAGGTTTATTCAAATAAATCCACGCTCTGTTGAAGCGTTTCAGATAAGATTTTTTTTTTAAGATTAGAAATTGATAATACGAGCCATCTATTGTTCTTCTGACAAATTATGGAGGTTACCTCAACGGTAAAAGTTTTCAGATTTCCAACTCATTATAAATTAATTTTCGCACGGCCGCGATGTTTCAGGTGTCAACACTGTTTTTGTTTGACCTATATATACCTTATATATTGTACCTTCTATTGGTCAAACAAACCAGCTTTTATATTGTGATAAATTATGACACGAAAGTTTTCACACATAAGCTCCATTTTGTTAATCGACTTGTCAATTTTAAAACGCTTTTATAGAAACATATAATACTTTCTTTCTATTGTGGAAATGTCATAGTGGTTGCAAGTGGTCCGTACGTAAGTAACAAAAAAGGTTTTTTTTAAACTCAACCTAAACTACTCCATTCGCGTCAATTTTTGGTGCTTGTATGTTTAGTAGGGAAGAGAAGAGTTGGAGAAAAGAGGGAAAGTGTTTCTTACACATTCATAATACAGGAGTAATTAATATATGTCAGATCCATCTCAGTAAAATATAAATAAAATCCCCTTGACCAAATTTAGACACTTACAGTTAACAAACAAAGGTCACTCAATATTATTTTCTATTTAGATCATTTCTAAGCTAAATATCCATTAGAAAAGAAATATTTATTTTGACTTCTAAAAAAGCGACTTAACTGCGGCTATCAGCAAGCTTTCACAAATTTCTTTGCCCGGGAAGCTCCGAAGCTATAATATGAATAGTATTTTAAAATTGCAATAATTTATGTTAAAATCGAGTTAAACGGAATAATTTTTAATTTACACAATAAGAAAGGTTTAATAGTTACCAATTTAAAAATAACTCTATACAGACGTTTAAAGGTATCTACTGAAATACTAATAAATAAGTAAGCTCAGAATAAGCAAAAAATAAGCAGTCTCTCTAACAGCAATTGAAGCCAAAACAATTTTTGGAAAGTTTGTCAGCTTGTCTGCGTGTGTTCGTAGGCGCATCTCACAGAAACGTAACGTAAAGTTGGATGCGGTTTTACAGTTGTATTATCATAAGTCTAAGTCTATTTAACATTGATATGCCACTTGGAAGCTAAGATTATTAAAAATCCTTTAATTACCTGTATCGTCGTTTACTGCCGGTAAAGGAATTTCAGGCAATACTTATTATCAAATAAAAATAGACAATCCTAACATTTTTAAATACGCGAAAAGGATTTAAGTAATAAATAAAAACTCGATTATTTCTTAAATAATCGGACAATAAAGGAACGTTTGGGGAAATAAATGTAATTTGTGTCAAATGTACAAACATTTCCTCGCCCTCATCCCAGGTATACCGCACGGCGCCAAATATCCTGACAAACAAAGAAATAAATTCAACTAACATATTTGAAAAGCAGTTCTTCTATTGATTTAGGGGTAATAATATGGTTGTAATAATATGGTTGAAAACAATTTTTTTGCAGAAACTCGACTTGAAAATGTTTTAAAGTAAACCGAAAAAACAGAAACAGTGACATTAGTTATTTTTATGTTAATGATCCTGGTTAGAAAATTCGGGCAAATATTTTACTTTCGTATTGTCGTCAGCCATAAACTTGTTAAATTTTTCAGTTTATTTAACCCAAGTTAAATAATATGTGAGTTGGTAAAAAATTACATTGACAAATGTATAATACAGCGCGGTGATACACAGAATGCACCGCGCTGTATTACTATGTATCTTGAGGTTTTATACTCGTATATCAATGTTGAAAAAGCTTTTTAAATATTATTGTTCGTTATTTAGTCTTGTCAAGACTAATAAACAGTTCAAGCGATTTTATTTATTCTGTGTGACATAATGTTATATAGCGCTCATTAATAGCCAGTTTGAAAGTTGTTCTGTGATGATATCTTTCTGTAACATGAAGAAACCTAGGATATTGATATTTTAGACAAAAGGAGAAGGAGGAAGAGATAAAAGACATTTCTACGCTACTCCCAGCGTAAAATAGTTTGTAAATAGATATAGATTAAATTCTTAAATTATGTTTAGCTTGTTGTCTTTCATAAGTATTAGAATATTGTTAATTCCACAATCAATAAACAACTTAATCAATAAGAACAATCATACTAAAGTTTCAAGTGATTCAGTTCTATATAAGCTTAATAGTGCCAGTGGTTTGAGCTAAATCTAAGCTCTATGCAAATTCATTATTGTTTTTGAACCATGTTTTTTATTTTTTGTTTTACAGAAAGATTTTTATGCAATTCTTTTACGTTAATACTTAGCGTCATCTATCTCTCACCTCTACGGTTCCTCTCAAACAAAGATCTGTCAACTTCGTGATTTAAAGCTGAGTGAAAACCTATTTGGTGCATTTAATTGTAATTTTATTTTAATTTGTATTTTATATGTGCAAAATAAATATGATTCTTTTTCATAATTATCTTATGAACTAGTACTTAACTAATTAACTAGTCACGTTACATACAATTTTGCCCCTGAATTTAAATAATATAATATTACTAATACAAATAATATAGTGAATATAAGCCCAATTTTTTAGAAAATTCTAGGAAAGCTTTTGAAGTCTCTGAAAATACTTTTAAATATCGGTATATTTAGAAAGTGTCGTAAATCAGAATCGCAAAGCGTGTAAACTCATGTAAACTGTCGCAGTGCACAACCAAACAGCTGAGCCAGATAAGGCTGATGTAAAATGACGATAGCTGTATTTATTGTGGGATGAGTTCCTGCAATTCCGCTGCTAAGCTTGAGGAATAGATTTATACTACTATTATAATTTTCAATAAAACATAATTAAGTATGTTATAAATATAATGGGCCATTATTTCCACCGACTTTAAAAAAGGAGAAGGTTGGCAATTATTCAAAATTCTGTATCTGTTTGAAAGGTCATATGGCCAAACAGTTTTCATGAAAATTGGTTTAATAGTTAATTTTTAAAATTGAAATAACTGGAAAAATTGTTTCACGAAAGTTCACTTCGAAGCTGTATGAAATCAGTTTCATTTAATAGTAGTGTAAATCAATCAGTCGGGCTTAGCAGCCGAATTGCATACGGTCTTTTAAAGAACGAAGTTCTTTTTACAAATAAACCCGGTATTTGAAGTTGGTGTAAAAAAATGTATGATTATAAATTTGGATTAATATGATTATATATACATTTTAGTACTTTGATTTACCGGAACTACGAAACGATTATCAGATGATGTCATCTTAGTTTGTAATAAAAAACGTTGAGGCAATTTTTCAGTAATTTTGATGAACGGATTTCACGCATGCCAAATCACTTTAATTTTTTTATATGTTAGATAGTAAATGTGAACAGAATATAGGGCTAAGTTGTTACATCAAATATTCGGGCTCTTTTGGTTCGGCTACCTAGAAAGAATTGATGATGTTTAGAATGTTACAGGTGCATATTTGGGACGGCCAAGTGTTCGACGACCAGTTGGCTGTTCAGGGATGGTTTGATAAACAAGGTGGAGAAATGCTCAGGGAATCCGAAATTAAGAACTTGAACGATGGATCGAGAAAATTAAAGACTTTCATTGTAGGAGGCCAAGGTGTATTTAGGGTCGCTGCCCCACAAGATAGTTAGTTATGGATAGGCATTGCTTTGTCAGGTTCAGTTTGAAATTTCTTCTTTGATATGTTTCTATTACAAAAGTATAACGAACTTTGCAATGGAGAAGATTTTTAAGCCGGATACTTCGGGCAACAGCTTATTGAACATTAAAAATAGTATTAAAGCTTGCCAGCTGGAGAAGGCAAATCCGGCAAATCAGTGCACAATCAATAATTATAAATTTTTTACAAAGATCTTTAGGCGTTATTCAATATTTTAATGTCAAAAGATTTCGATTAAAGCAGAAAAGAAATTTAAAAGTAAATTTTATGGCAGTGGAACTACCAAAGACATGTGGTAATACTCTCCTTAACGAATTTCGGCCAAGACGGCCAATCTAATTGAACACCAGACACCTGCAATTAGGTAAAAATTGTTACTAAACGTCATATATCTTTGATACTTATGCTCAAATTGTCAAAACCCTCGCATTTTAAAGGGAAGGCGAAGGTTGATTTTTTGTAATATCATACATCCGATTTTTAGAAAAAAATTGCGGGACCATAATGGAACGAAGGAAAAAAAAATAGTTTATAAGTGTTGTAGATATGTGCGTACATTCCTAAATTTTGTTATTTTTATTTAAAAAATAAACTACTAAATCGATTGTTTTAAAAATTTTACGAGACTATTTCGAAAGAATACCCTCTCAGATAAAAAAGAATTTTCAAAATGGGTTTATAAATGACGGGGATACACGTGAATACACGTAACTGAAATTGTGGTCATATCTATTTATTTTTCCCCCAACAAAACGCTAGCCGAGTTCGAGTGCTACCTGGACTGACTGGAGTCAACAATTCGACAGTTTGATCCCGATTCAATTTTAGTATCTGGGGATCTCAACGCAAAATCAACAGCATGGGCATGCACTGTAACAGACTCACGTGGTGGGACATTGGAGGAATAGCTCTTGGAGGTCGGGCTGTTGGCCCTTAACCGCGGTTCTGTGGACACGTGCGAGCGGAGGCAGGGCAGTTCAGAAAGGTTTCAGGTCACAATGACAAATATCTGTGACGAGTCTTTGTCCCAGTGCAGGAACCTCCCTCCAAAGCTACAGACGTAATGGTGATCAGCGGAGCTCACTCAAATGCGCAGGGCGTGCGTTGCGGCAAGACGCCACTGCCGAAGAAAACAGCGCAGGAATGCTGATCCTGAATCAGAGTTGCCCGCCTCCTTCAGAGCGGCAGACCGGCAATTTACGTTGCAGGCAGGCATACGCCATGCAGTCGTCGATGCAAAAATGGAGTTCCTGGCTGCTCTTAACCACGATCCCTGGGGGCGGCCATATAGGATGGTTTGAACAAATG
>JAOCPS010753110.1:0-10375 GCA_025505425.1 Graphium colonna | reverse complement strand
CATCAAACATCTCAGTCCTACCCGTGCCCATGAACGCTGTAAAGAGTTCGAAATGTCGAGTGATAAAATTAAAAAATAAACAACGATAAAATGTGCGAATTTGTTTGATTTAAAATCCATAGAGCAGTTTCTGAGAATGTCTTAAACAATCACAAGCACAATAAATTCAGAGACTTTATTTAGTAATGTGTAGTTATATTAACTTCCTAGTATATTAATGCTAACTTTTTTTCACTTGAAATTACTTCTCAACGTTTTATCATAACGGACTTCTGGTTTGTCTGTTAATACTATTTGTGATTAAAAGATTAGAAAAATATCATTTATATATACGAAGCGATTCCAGCAGGGATATTGTACGCAAAGTTGAATATGAAGTAAGGAATGGGAACGAGATTGAACCAAAAACCACACTCGCGGTACGTGACTTGTAAATAAATAGGTACTTGAAAGTTAGATTAGCTACTTGTTTTCCTTAAAACTAAGAAATGACCCGGTTTCCTTAATATTTGATGGTAGATTGGGTTAAAAGTGATATTAAGTCGTGAAGTCCTGTGACGTTTAGATTTTGAAAATTTTGAAATGAAATATTATAAAATTTGACACAACTATTGATTGTTTATTTTTTTTCGTATTAATTATACAGGCCTATTGGTGTGTCACCGTAACAATATAATAACAATATTAAAGGAAAGCAGTCGGTACTCGATTGCCATCATATTTATGTAATAAAATTAGGAGCATAGTTAGACTGAAATTTTCCAATGAATGAATGAAGTGTAGCGGTAGAGCGCGGTGCCAGTACAGCTGAGCACGCCGCAGGTCATCGACTTCTCCGCCACTTGGGCAACGCTATGTCCGCTAGGGTGAACATGAATTGCGTAATAATTTTTTTAAATTTAGATTATGTTTACTCATTATATTTATTCTTGATAATAATTTTATTCTCCATATGTGATCCCTGCATATAACGGTCTTAAATATTGAAAGCGACTCACCAGTCACCAGCATACTAGCTATTGCCTGTAGTTTTAAGAATTTAAGATTTAAGACAGTAAAGTAGATATTCTAAATAAGTTATTAATTTCTATGGGCTTCTAAGCGGCGTCTTAATATAAATCATATACCAAGTTTTTAGTTGGGCCTATGTCAATACAGCTGTGAAAACCGCATTCAATTTTGCTCAGTAGCTTTTGTGTGATGCGTAAATACATATACACAGAAAGACAAAATTGTATGAAATTAATTTTGACTTTTACTGTTGATAGCGCTTGTTATATTATTTTTCCTAAAGATCTCCTGAGTACGGACATATGCGAATTACAATTTTATTATATCTATAGATATGACTATATCTCTTCTCCAACCCAATTGTATGTCAGCCAGTGTTAAATGGAAGATACATAAGTGATTACGATGCGGTTTTCACGGCTGATTCATCGACGACATTGACTCAGTAGTCACATAAACAGAATTGAAACTTGAATTGTCCTTAACCCACTTGGATGTCGCAAACAATAGAAAACTCAGCCGTACATGGATTTTAGGATTTTTTTAATTAAATCAAAGAAAAAAGGTCCTGTCGGATCACTTCTTAGCAACATTAATAGTTAAACTTTTTCTTTACTTATATCCTTTACTCTTTTAAGTGAAGCTACCGAAAATTCACCTTATTTTTCTTTCTTTTACAAGTATAATGTATTATTTGAATAATTAACAGATTATATTTTTATAAAACAATATATTAATATACCATCCATATTCTTTGACAATGACTAAATATTATGTATTTAAGTATTAAGAGTGAAAAAATATAAACATTAGATTATTCGTAGTACTCCAATTATATTTATCGGATGGGTTAGAATATACCGAATATAGGATTAAAGTTCGCACATTGTAAGCCCTTTTTATATATTTGCAGTTAAGTATACAAGAATAAATAAATATTCAAATAAAAGAATATACTTCTGTCTGAGGAAAAACTAATCTATGTAATCTTTGACATAACATCTTTTTTGATTCAACTCACGGCTCAAGAGATCTGGTGGCTTTACTTTCGAAACAGTAACTTTCCATGGGAAGGAAGATAAACAGGCAGACGATTCACCTAATGGTTAGCGATCCCGTTGCCTATCACACGCAACATCGGGAGAGTCCCGAGTGCGTGGTCAACCTGGACAATTGGATAGAATAGGCTAATTGGATAGGATCAGGTCGGGATAAAGGATTTGCTGGGGAAAGGGGTGAGAAAAGAAAAGGGTATGGTTATACGGCATCCCCATAAGTCATGCATACTTTATTTTATGCTGACTTTGTAAAGAGCGGTGATACTTCCTTGAGTGAGCGGGGCCGTATAAGTGGAGTAAAAGCTATAAAAAGTTGTTATGCTCTACCGCCTATACTTATTGACTTTCGCAATAACCATGAAGGAAACAAAGATCGTGTGACAAAAATAAAACTTTATGATTTTGGAATAATTGCCCCTTGTGATTCCGTTTATCTCACGGAGTGGCGAAATCTATTCCGAAGTTGGACGAAAACTTGAAGGAAGTTGTTTTAGTGGCAATTTAATAAACGTGTATTAAGTCATGAATGAGTGGAAGCGCACTCGATTCTCATGCTCGTGAGGTGGGTCTATTTCCTACGCCTTATGTTGAAATTCCTCAACATAATGCGTAATTATTTTTTTATACCATAATAAAAGATTAAGTACACTCTTCGTTTGCTCTTCATACATAAGATTATACAAGAAAACTTCTCTAATTCTTTACAATACACAATATTATACATATGAACCATTTGGGCACTGACAAAAATACATACAAAGGCAAGTTTAACTCTTTGAAGAGTTTTCTTCTAGCAAACCTTTACCAAAGAAAACATTTACTTGATTAATTATTATTTAAAAAAATAAAATTGATATTGGATCCACGATGGGCATAATAAAAAAAAAAACTTATATAAATTATTTTTCATTTTGCACCTTTTGCAGTGTTTTCGACACTGTTTTTGCTCAATATAAGGTTTTCGTATTTATTGTGAGAATTTTAACATAGTCCAGAATACACGCTAATACTATATATGCGCCGTTGTTGATGTAATATTAGATTTCGGAGTTAAGTGCGCTCTAACTTCGCTTTTAATCTATAATATTATACAAAAAATAATTTATTCTTTAATTCTCTATTGTACACACAATATTATACATATGAACAAATGGACACTGACAAAAAAGTACATGTACAAAGTTTCATCCAGCAAACCTTTACGAAAGAAAATGTTCACTTAATTAATTATCATTTATTTAAAGATTTAAAAATTGATGTCGGATTAACGATGGACGAAATGAAAAAAAAACAAAATTATTTTGCCATTTTGCCCCTTTTTTTCTGAATTTTAAAAGGTTGGTGTTTACGGTAGTGTTTGCCCAATATCAGATTTTCGTATTTATTGTGAGAATTTAAACATAGCCCAGAATACACGTTAATACTATATGCGTCGAGGCTTATGTAATATTAAGTTTCAGAATTACCGACCAAACAAAAGACATCAACGCGCAACAGAGTGGTTTTTTTTGTATGGACTACGAGAAGTTCTGGAAAATTTATCATGCATTACTTTGTTTTTCGTTCATTTGGACATATTTAATTTCATCTTGGATGTTATCACGGAAGTATCTCATTCTAAAGCATATTAATATTAATTAAACTTTAAAGTTTAATAACTTATCCGATTCATTATTTTTTACTACGTAATTAAAAAATTGACCACTTTTATGCATTTCATTAATAACGTGTAAAACCATTTCCTGAAGGAAGTTGTGCCAACTGTTTTGAATACAGATCAATGTAAAAATTATTATGGTAAAATGTAGATGACATACTACATTTTACCATAATAATTTAATAGATTAGGATTATTTAATTATATTAAATCCCAATATTATTTTTTGTATTACTTTTTAATTTCAAATGTATATATCCTTATATTTTTTATCTTTATTACTTTCGATTCTTAAAGAGGTTGAATTCGTCATCAATTTGTTACGGTAAATTCATGCATTCACGCAGACAGCACGCTTAACTATTTCTAAGGAATGTGAAAGGGAAACATATCTATTGTGTCGGTATAAGTTAGTTTTTCCACTCATTAATTTTCCAGAAAATCTTATTTATCTATCTCTGTTTTTATATACTATTTCCTATGGTTCTTTGTTAGACTGATTAATGAATAATGACCGACTCCGTAGCCTAGTGGTATGGGCCCTTGCTTAGTATACCGGAGGTCATAGGTACGAATCCCGTGGGTGGACAATAACTTTGTGTTGTTGTTTCTTGATTGGATTAGGGCAATGATCACCCGATTGCCTGAAATAAAAGATAATCCATGCGTCGGATGGGCATGTAAAAAGTCGGTCCTGCGCTTGATCTCTCTCCGGTCATGTCGGTTTTCCGTCCCATCGAGCTATGAGAGTAAAGGAATAGAGAGTGCATCTGTGTTTGCCTGTACACTTGTGCACTATAATATCTCCTGCGCAGTTGGTTAATCTTAGATGAAATGGGCCATTATGAACTTTTATAAGTAAGCTTATAATTTGATTCGACTTTAGCGTCACTGCATTATCTTCTGATGCATGAATTGACGCAACTAGTAGGGAAGTCCCACGGTCCAACGGAAATACGTTTACATCATAGATCCGGTTAATGAATTTACTAGAAATCAATCTCTTTAAGGGTAGTCTGTAACTAATGTTAGGGGTATCGAAAACGTACTAATTTAGAAACAACCCTAACAGAATAGCGTTCAATTCTATATCACTGCTTTCGCAATCCTCAACTGGTTTTACGGATATCCAAAGTTAGTAGTTATAATGTGCATAGCTTATGGTTTAAAAAAAATAACTGTAATGTGACGAAGCACCCCTGATATTTGGCTGGCTATTGTAACCTGTAAATGGTTTTAACGTTGTTCAACGCTTTTACTTACAGTTAAAGAAAATCAAACCTTATATTAGATAAGTTTATGATTCTCCCATCTTTGCAATTAGTTCCTGTCCTAAGCCTGGGATATCCAAAGTTCTTAACTATACTAGTATAAAGTGATCCCAATGACAGCAGCAGCGTCTAATTTTGTTCTTCTGACATCTCTACCGTAACGTGTAATTGAAATTAGGGACTTCCGAACTTTGCACTTATACTGAAAAAAATCAACCCTAACATCCATATTCCTGTCCTTGGCTTTCGTAATACAAACTGATATTAGGGATGTCTAAGCCCTGAAACTACCTTGAAAAATAAAACCCTTATATCAGCGCAGCGTCCCCTTGGGCACTCCTGACATCGCTTCCGTGACATTCAATGAAAGTTAGGGTTGTCCAAACATTGCAGTTGTCCTAAAAAAAATCGAACCTAATATGAGAGCAATTTTCCCCGATATTGCTTCCGAACGTAAATTAGTGCAAACATCGTAGTTGTACTGAAATTTCTCATTTCGTCTTTGAAGTGATGATGTCACGTTCCGTACATAGAGCTTCATTTGGCTTGGTACTGAAAAAAACCAACCTCAAGAGCATCGTCAGATACAGTAGACCTGAAATTGGCTTCAGTAATTATATTAGGGATGTCCAAAGGCTGAAATTATAATAAAGAGAAACCAACACTAATGTAAGAGTAGCCATCCACTAGTGTGCTAATTTCTAATGGGAATTAGGTATGTCCGAAAATTGCAGTTGTACTGCAAAAAATCACCCCTAATACCAGAGCAGTGTCTGAGTACCCGTGACATTTGGGCGGCTTCCGCAACCGCAGGCCTTCGGCCGGAGCACCCCACCACGAGGCGGCGTGAGCGCAGCGCGGCGTCGCACGCTCACTCTCGTTCCCGCGCCGAGCCAGCGCGTCGCGTGGACCATGCGGTGGTGAGCAGTGCGAGTGCCTAGTGTTGTACTGATTCCGTGTTCTGTGCGTTCCACGTTAGCGATTCGACATGAGGTCCTTCGGCGCCGCAGCGATCGTCGCCCTCGCGATATTAGCAGGTGAGCTGCGCACAACACTAGCAATTATATTCTTCAATTTTGCGGAGATTTTTGACACATTTTCAAATTTGGATATATTATGTATACATTTATATTGTAACTCTTTTACATTGCAGTAGTAAATAGTGCAAAGGTTTAAAATTTACTTTGAAATCGAAATATAGATAGCAGGTGAGCTGCGTCTAACACTAGCAACTATATTATTAATTTTTTACGGAGATTATTGACACATTTTCAAATTAGGATATTTTATTTGTACATTTATATTGTAACATTTTTACAATGTGAATAGTGCAAAGCTTTAAAAAATTACTTTGAAATATTGAAAATATAAATATACATTTACTTATTAATAAAAAAATTGTAAGAGATTTTTCTGGGCTTAGGAATATGACAGGTCGTAACGTCCAATTAATTAGCATAATAGGATACAAGGCGAGCTACGTATATAAATATCGTTATTATTCAAAGAAAAAAAATTACAAATGATTTTTGAATAAGCTCGTAATTATTTACATGACAGCAAGTAATACGGATGTCGCGCTTAGAAATCGAAACGGCCGCCGAAGTCGATAACCGCGCGGCGAAGTTATAAATTTTGCGGCGGCCGTTCAATTTAACACTCCTCTCATGACAAGGCGTTTTAAATCCCGACGAGATATTAATTCGATGGAGAAAAATATCGGAACTTTCTTTCGTTCCGTTGTGTAATTTTATCCATGAGGCATTATTAAGCGTATTTCTATATTTTTGCATAATGATCAAACATTTTGCATTAAGTATGCAGCGGCATTCAGATATATTGCGCTTCGCAAAAATATTTAAATCCGTTGTCATACAATGATTCTTTAAGCTTGTGTTAAAAAAAATATTGCAGATTTAAATTATTTTTTAGTGGATTCAATTTTAATGTATGCACGTTACTTGATTTTCGCTATTGTTTTTAAGATTTTTTAATCTGTATTTCAAAGGTTCCATTGTCGAAGCAATGGGAAAATTTGCGAACAAAAAACTGTCCGTGTTCTTGAGCAACTAATTACAGTGTTTGGAAACGCACTTTAATTGTGTTCTATTGTCGGGCAGTATGCGCGCAACTTTTTTTTTTCATAATCCAACTCCTAGTTCCTATTTCGCTTGCTATGTTTATTCTGCGATTAATTAATACTGTCGTTTTTTATTATATATTCTGCTTTTAAAATTAAAACTGGCAAAATTTATATTAATTTAGTTGAATCATAAATATTGTATTTTGAAAATTTAAAAAAATAATAAAAATACATTACTGAAAGTGCATCTGTATTTGTAAGTAGTAATCTTGGTTTTTAAATATAAAATAGTCGTGATCTTAAAATAAAGTTTTAATTTTTTTATTATTTGAGTCAATTATTAAAATTTATACAATAATAAATAACATCTTCCAAATCCGTAAAAGACGTGACTCAGATAGATTGAATTCTTTTAAGTCTGCTCTAGGTCATTGTTTTTTTTTGTTTTACATATTTTACATGTTTTTTATATTTTGTTTTTATCGGATACTATATTTGATATGTATACTCTAGTAAATAGAAAGTGAAGATATGATTGATAAAAAGGTCACCGTGAATAAATAATTAATTATTTATAAAAACAATGAAATAATAGAAAAAAAAGTTTTGTGTGTACATCTCATAAATCTTAACATCTGTCAGGATACAGGTTTTTATTTCTTCGAAAATAAAAGTTAAAAAAATGTACATAACAATTTATTAATAATGATAAACGATGTCAATAGAAAGTTTGGTATTAATATAAAAAGTAATAAGAGGCGACTAGCGAAATAATTCACTTGACAAAACCGGTTATTATTATGTATTGTTTACGAGTCTTGCTCTGATTCCATTTTCGTTCGTATTTTTAAGACATTTCGCCACAATACACGAGAAATAATGCTGTACGAATTGCGTTACAGACAAAACAAGTTTATTTTCACGGAAAATTACAAAAAACGCCTTAAAAATATCTTCTCTGTTATTTTGTTTTTAAAAGCAAACGACTAATGCAATTTTTATAAATATTTTGAAGGACCATTTTGGAAGCATAAACCCCCAGATATCAGATAAAAAATGAATTTTTAAAATCAGTTCATAAGTGGCGAATATTTATATTTTTGTTATTTAAAAAACAAACTACTGTACGAATTTTTCCTGAAATTTTAAAAAACTATAAAGAAAAAAAAACGTAAAAAAATAATTTTTAAAATAGGTTCATAAATAACGGAGATACGCGCGAATATAAATAAAATTAATTTTGTTTTAAAAACCTAACTACCGAATTGCTTTTTTTTATTTTTATGCGACCATTTCGGTACAATACTCAAGCAGACAATTCTTTTTAGTTTGGTTCATAATTTTTTTTTATTAGCCTTTACTGTCCCACTGCTGGGCAAAGACCTCCCCATATCCCTCCATATATCCCTGTCCTTAGCTACCTCCTTGGTTCATAATGCGCGAACGTTTTAGAAATTTTTTGAAGTCGGTTAACAAATGGGGACATTTATTTGTCATGAACAGACCTTGGGTTTTTCAATGATTTGGTATTAACATAGAACACGTTTTTAAGACGAATGGCTGATGTCAGTCATATGTTAATAGGATGTTAGTGACTGGTCATCTCAGGTTGTTTGCCTTTAGGTTAACTGTTATTTGGTCACTCAAAAACGCATTACGCCTTCACACAAATGTTTCGCCAAAATGCGCACTAATACCTGTTGTGGACCATGACAGATGGCAAATAAGGAATACTACACAACCTAGTATGTAGGTTAGGTAGTCACAATAGAAAAATATATTTTTGTAACAAACGTTAAAGTTCAATTTTTAACTAATATTATCTTTGTGTAATTTTTAAATATTTGCGTAGGATTTTTTATAGAATACAATATCATATTAGCAATATCTACAGAGTTTTTATTTTCAAAGCAAATTATACAAAATAGACTTCAAACGCCTTAGAAGTGTATTATCGTGACATATTTTTCCACAATTATGATTTCAAAAACAAACTAAACCAATTTTTATATGACCATTTCGGAGTTATATTCTTTTAGATTAAAATTCCTTTTTTAACAATCGGTTCATAAAGGACTGAGCGCGAAGATACTTGAAAAAATGAAACATCCGAATTGAGTGCCTACCTTTTTGGAAGTCGGTTAAAAAGTAACTTTCGTATACGAGCACGAGTGAAATATAAAGGATGATTCGTGCAAATAAAATGATTTAAAGCTCAGCTTTCTTGCGTCGTGACTTAGTACATCGTATCCATTAACTTTTTCGAATTGAATAGCGGAACGATGAGCATGACAGCTTTCATAATGTGCACCAATGTGTCACTACAGAATTCAAGTCACAGGCGTAACTGTGACGCGATTTTAGGTGGAATGGACCACAAAGGTGGTAACAGTTACTCCATAGCCATTGAGTGATTCGCAACGCGCCATTGTTATGTAAACATTTTTCCAATTCAACTTTATAGTTTAAGTTCTAGATCGTGGATTCGTGATACAGACGATCGCGACGGTCACTTTCCAATGGATAAACGGTTGTTGGTGGTGCTCCATTTAAATTGTCGCTTTGCTTCTTTTATTGCGTCCATGGTTCTGTTTATAATTATAGGTCGTTTACAGAAATATTTCATAATATGTGTGGCGTGTTTCTGTCAAAAGTTTACTTATAAATAAATAAATGGAAGCACCTTCTTTCTATCATTAATCGAGTCAAAAATCTGAACATTGTCAAAAACTACAACACTAACTGTAGTACATATTGCATAGTGTTCCGATGTACACTTTCCAACCTTGTTCTGCATTACGAAATCGCTTTCGTTTTCACTGCAGTTCGCCTTGTAATCACAAGGAAATTGGGTTTGTTTTAAAAGAAATTGAACTAGAATGCAAAAAAGTTTTGTAGCCGTTTATTTAAGTTATTTAATAGACGTTGTTTATATTATATGTTAGTTTGGGAGTATTATACTTTTAACATAATTTATATGAAAGATTTACAAGAAACGGTTACATTTGTCAGTAAGAATTCACATATTGAAGAACAATTAGTCGATATCGCTAACCAAGTCTGAAGCATGCAACATACTAAAAAAATCTTACAATCACATCTGATTTGATTTTTAAAAAAAGAACATCGCCACCGAACGAATTCCAATAAAAAGGATAGTAAAATGCTATCATCAGGTTTTATTAATAAAATTTCATCATAACTATTATAATCAGCATCAGCATTCCTAATAGTATTAAGTGTTTGGATAATATAAAAACATTTCAATGTGAACTCAAAAAGTTTTTGGTAAGTA
>JAOCPS010752999.1:0-10375 GCA_025505425.1 Graphium colonna | reverse complement strand
CTTAAAAGAACATAATCGATTATTTAGAAACGAAATAATTACTTTTACAGAAAACACCGAAACCTTCTTCACCGAAAACTTCAATCGCATTAGATGTAAGCGAAGAGACAAAATGTTCAGTTATTTTTATTTAAATTAATATATTAAGCAAAATTAACCACAAAACTATTCCAAACTTAATTAACCAATTTTCATGAAAATTATATGAGACGATCCCGTGCGAACCTTTCAAATAAAAATGAAGAATTTTTAAAAATCGGTTCATATCTTGCAAAGATTTCCGGAAAAGTATCTTCTTTTTTGAAGTCGGTTGAAAAGGCGTAACAGTTTCCTTTTAATATAGCTAGAATACATTGCTCCATATCCAACTTCAGCCATAAATAAACCAAAATTAATTTATTATGAAACAATACGAATAATATGTTTATCCGAACAGCCTAAAATCATGCACGCTAACCAAAAATTAAACACATTATGTTTGGCTATCAAGACTAAGGCTTCCTAATGCTTACGCTCGAACTTGTTAAATTACAGCGAGATCGCTTTCGAAGAAGGTCATTTGGCACGTTGCCGTAACAAGCATCGCTCTCGGCTTCCCTTCCTTGCACAATACTCGACTTATATTAAAAATAAAGGGTTATTTCACTTTCTAACCGCAGCACAGTTGCTAATTTCCATCAACGTGCCAATGTTTCATTGCTGTACACGCGTACTTTGTCTTTTGATTCGTAATCTATCAACGTTAATATGTATTTTATATAGTAGCATTTTTGTAAACCTTTCCACCATAACCTTAATACTTTATTAGATATGACAGAATTAGTTATTGAAGTATAATGGAAAAACTAGTTTAGTTACAATAGTTCTTTGTAGTTGTAATGCAACTCTAGTTTATTAATCTCTCTCAATAGATGGCAATGAAGTAGCAAGAGTAATTCAAAAAGCTGATACAAAATCAATAATGTCTTTTTAATCTATATTAATTTATTTGTTTCGTAATTTTAGAATTGTGTTTTTTTTTCTCGCTTCTCGTTAACAAAATTTGATGAATATTAAAAAAATATATTATATTGTTCTTTAAACATTATTTAATTATTGTAATAATAAATAAACATAATTATGTAATGTTATGCTCGAAAGAACCACAACTGTTAAAGATGTATAATTGCGAAAAAGAAAAAAGAGGAAAATTTATTATTAAAATAAGAAGCGAAAGCTTTATAAAAATAAGCGTAAATTTAATTTTTAAGTTCAAAAAGCGCCATCTGTTAATAGCTTTTGGAACACTAGTTAGGACCAATGTAATGTAATAGTGGATGTTAATAAATCAATATAGGTACTTCGGTTATTTCGTATCTGTTTGTATTTAATATTCCACGCTGTAGAATATTCTATCCTCTTTTATTATTGTACTGGTAAACACGCAATAAAGCAATGTGAATGGAAACGGATATGTTAAGTTTTATTACAATGTTCGTTTATAATTTTTATAAACTAACAAACAAATTCGTATATAAATTTGTTATTTTGTCATAAATGTTAGTTATTCGATTTAGTCTCTTTGATTTCAATTAACTAGACAGTTAAAATTATATAACTTCAAAGTCCGTTATAAACTTTATCAGTGTTTAATTGAAAATATAATATATCAAGATTTTGCTTCCGCAAGACTACATAATTTTGACCGAGCATTCGTATCGAGCGCTACATTTTATCTGTGCGTGTGTAAGCCGCCATTTTGTTTTTTAAAGCAATGGAATAGAGGTTGTTTTGGCGCGATGGTGCGGCTTATTTGTTTTCGCTTTTGTACATGGCCGGTTGGTTATCAGTGTAACTCGGTAGATAAGTTGTTCTGTGATACCGGTTTAGTGGAGTGTGCCGAAGCTTTGTACCGCTAGGCGCCTTCTAGAGATGACAAAGTTGGTGGGGCGTAGGCTTGGCCAATTCGAGAGTAAATATGGCCCGTAATAAAAAGATTAAATAATGTTTCTCTTGCTTATTTAAGCACATTGGCTAAGATTTTTACATCCTGACTTAGTTGCCTAGCTACTTGAGTTTGCTTCTCATTTTAATCAAAAATATATTCTTATGAACATCTAAGAATATACCTCTGTTTTATTATCTGTGGCTATTTGATTAAATATAATTTGAATTAAGTGTGAATATATAATAACACGGTTGATAGGTATATATTTTGTTGCTTTTTAAAAAAGTTTTATAACCAAGATGTTGTTTTTAATATAGTACTGTTTCTTATTATTTTCAGTCATTATATTTAATGCTTTACCTTTTTTGTAAGTATTTAGTATTTAACGAATTAATACAGATTATGAATTCAGTTTTGGAAAGTACGATGGTATAAATATAATAGGATTTTAAGTCAAAATGATTCAGGTAAAGTTCGTAAACGGCCGTAAAACGTAGATATTATATTGCGAGTAGAACAGAGTTAAACTTCGATCGTTTGAATAAACGTTTACAAAGTTTCTTAACAGTAGATTTTAGACAACAAGTTAAACTCCGGTTATAGGTTAGTGGCTGGGATCTCGTTTTGACGTCTCGGGTTCGCTTTGTGATGATATGTCAGTTTTTAGGGTTCGGTGACTCGAAAGGGCAAAACGTAACCTTTATAAGATCTTTATTTAATTAATTTGTAAGATAGTAGCCCAAACTTGTTAAGCGTAAATAAATTAATTAAAATATGGGAACCATTTTTAGCAGTACGTAAGTTGTAATTAGGCAGTCAAAAAATATTTTTTGCAAACTTTGTTGCGTTATGTAGGTACATACTTATCTATTATATGTAAGGTCTTTTCCATTCCTGCAGTAGCCATTTTCAAATTTTGGAGTAAATAAATATATAATACAGCTAGATATATTGTTGAATCTTAATATTAAGCAAATTACGATGTCGTTAAAAATTAACAGTTAAAAGAAGTAATAAACATTTTTTGGTTCCTGGACCAAAATATCTGCATGGAGGCGTGGGTATTGGAACTTCTCGTAATTTATCGATTTTCTTAAGTTTTATTAATTTATGACGGCATCGTTTATGATGGTTGTTAATTATTCAATATTCTTATTATATATTACTTGCCTTTCGGAGATTTACCTGCTTTCTTCCTGCGAGTTATAATTGCGGAATATTACTTTTATACGTTATCAGACAATTATAATGAAAATAAAATTTAATGTCTGATATTTTTTTTAAATAGTTGATTGTAATTTTTGAGGCATTACAGATAAAAAATTGAGCAACCAATTCTTTAAAAGAAAAATTGGCAAACGATTTCATTGACACAAAGGTACAATTTTCGTGTTGAAAATGTAATTAAAAGAGACTGGGAAAAGAAGAGGGAAACGAAACCTTCCGTACATAATGCCACAAATGTCAATTCGCGTAATAAAGTAGAAATCGTTTACATGACACTGGCAAATAGTTATATCTTCTTGCCATATACATAAAAAAAAGAAACCGTTTGACATAATAGATATTCATCTGTCATATCAATGTGAGGTGTAAAAATGGCATAGTGTGAATGTAATGACTTTTTTATTAATTTAAAGTATTTGTTATGTATATATTATTAAAAAAAACTATTTTGCACTATTCTTCCGTTGCCGAAATTGATGTTCCATAGGCAGCTGAATTTCTGTCAAATATGTTATAGTTTTTCTTCATGTATTAATATTTTGATATCTAATTTCAAAATTAACAGAAGGAAGAGGAAAAATAACTTTCACTCAGCAAATACAGATGAATTACGTCAATAGAATTAAATAGGTAAGTAGTCAAGTACTAGAGATTTTGCAATTTTTCTAAAAAAAAAACTGAAGCCGATTGGACGTTGACTTCTATATATGGTAACCCCGGTTAAACTGAACCAATTGCTTTTAGAAACCTATATCTCTATATTACATACATCTTGTTACTTAATTGGCTCTATGTAACAAAATAAAATTATTGTTTCGATGTACTATAAAATTTTTACTCTTTAGCCATTTATTTTCTTAAAAGAAATGTTTTTAATTCTTAAATCGTTATAAAAATAATTAAAAAAACTAATAAGAGGATATTGTATTGAATAAACAGATTATATAAAGTGATGTTTGTCGCCAAAATGATCATAACAATGTATTTATACGTAATGGGCGTCTTACGACAGCACTTCCGTTAAATTTAAAAAGTTTTCTTGTAAATTACTAAAGGAAATATAAATTCGAAAACCGGATTGTACATGAAGAGATATGCTTGTACTACATTTGTCCTCTTTGTCATTGTTTTTTTGCCCATTTTCAATAGAAGTGCTCCGATTCGGCTGTTTTTTCGTTTGTTACACCGTTTATTTGTTCTTTTACATGAAAGACTCTATTTGAAAAATAGTTATTTAAAACATTTATATAACCGATTAATTAGTATTTCGGGAAAATGGTTGTGCTGTTTTTTTTTATGGAATGGAAGACAAACGAGCAGTCAGTTCATCTGATGGTAAGCGATCCCGTCGCCCATAGACAAACGCAAAATTCGGAGAGTTGCGAGTGCGTTGTTAACCTGGGATATTGGATAGAATAGGTTTAATGGATAGGATTGGGTCGGGATTGAGGATTTGGAGGGGATAAGAATAGGAAAAGAAAAGGGTAGACATGGCCATCCGGCATCCCAAAAAGTCTTGCATACTTTATTTTATGTCAACTTTATAAAGGGCGGTGGTACTTCCCCGGGCGAGCACGGCCATAGAAGTGCAGCAAAGGCTGTGAAAAGACGTTATGCTCTACCACCTAATATTTTTTTATTAAATAAAAAAAATATAATCACTCACAGCATAAAATCGAAATTTTTTTAAATTTTCTGCTAAGGCAATACTTGTCTTACAATGTTTTTAATAATTTCTTTTTAATTTTTCCCTTAAAGATTTGCCACCGTTTCTAAATCGGCCAGGATTTTATAAAAAGAAATGTGTATGTTATCTGCCGTCAACCACTGAGCTACCGTCACAGTTGGTGATTGCCAATGGTCTCGCAACTGGTTGCCAAGCGATTGCCAGTTGCCAGGCGCTCATTGCCTTTTAATGGCCACTGGCCCTAATGAGTTAGACTGTCGCCCCGTCTAGCTCTCTAATGCAGACAGCTTGACTGATAACTATAACTTAACCGTGACAGTGGCTTAACTTTCATTCAAACATCCTATTTTATGATACAGTGCCTAATAGTTAGTGTCATTGTTAGAAAAATGTCGATTTAACTGTTTTGGGGTTAACTCCAATACAAATAAATCACATTGTAAAGATAAAAATAAGTAATTTTAATGTTACTTTTGTAATACAACCTTTTGTTTGGCTTTGTTATTAAGTTACACTCTCTAAGAACATTAATTTGTGCAAAGAACATGGCAACATTTGTCTTTGCGTAAAATAATCAAGATTAAAAAAAAATATTTTGCAATCGCAACCGATATATCTACACAGGTATTATAAAATACTACACAAGAATACTTTATCATTTTAAACTCTAACTTAAACATGGATCCAACATTCCGAATAAAACAAGAAATATTACGAAACGAACACTTGGCGCGAACACGTAACGGCATAACCTAAAACTGCATAGCAACAGCTGATTTCGGCGCGCGATTCCAACATGGCGGCACGGCGTCCATTTTACGTTGGATAATAAGACACGGCGTAGCACGGGGGCTGTCGTGTTGCCAGGAGTTAATATCAATTGGAGTTAAAGCCTAATTGTATTGTACACCGGCTAAATTTATTACTTTTACCTTTACTTGCAATTGTTTCGATGTGAAGCGCATACATTGCTGTTTTTTTATCGAATATACGAAGTTACACGTGTATCAAAGCATCAATGGATGTTGAATTAAGAGTCATGGTGGACTTTTTAAAAATGGATGGTTGGCATGATTGCGGCGGGAGTCCGTTGGCCGGCCGTAAAATTTTACAATGTTTATTCGTCTATTTCTAGTACAAATCCGAGTGCAAATGGAAAGGGTTTCTGTAATGGCTCTCGTAATGAAAATCCGTTTGTGCTCACAGCGGGTGTTTGCTTTGTTGCCTAACTTTGATGTTATCGAGGAGTGATCTACCGCAGGCGCGGATTATGCTTTCATATTGTAATTATCGCTATAGCCATAATTATCTAGGACTAAAGGACAACTCCTAAGAGTTTAGATAGTACACATAAAATTATTGTCAAGTATTAATATTTATTTATTTATTTCATGTATGTTTATCCATTTACATTTTGTTTAATATTTCAGTGCGTGCGTGCGTGTGTGTGTGAGTGCGTGCGTTCGTGCGTGCGTGCGTGTTAAGATCTTGTTTATATGTAATATGTTTTATATTTCTTGGTGTGTACAATAAAGTATATTCTATGCTATTATTTCTTTAGACCAAAATTTTATGTACAAATATGTTTCCTTTTTATTAAAGTAAAATAATAATCTGGAAAGTAGTTTCGAATACAACAAATGTGAAGTCAGTCATTGAATTCCCCTTAATTTAAGAAATTGAAGTCAAAGTCAAGTTAAATTTAATATCTTTATCGTCAAACACTTTTTTATGGATTTCTACAACAATAGGTACCGTTAAACTTATTTAAAAATAATTTACAATTTTTTCTAATGACATAAATTGTCAAGATTGTTCACCTGATTTTATGTGATAACATTTGTCCATGGGATCTTTAGCTCAAGCTTTGCTTGTTTATTACCTGGGGAGAATAGATCTCTGGTTAAAACACGGATGTTTGTTTATTGAAAGAGAAATTATCAAGAGAAGAAGAATCCTGATATTCTGCTGACTTTGTTTGGCACAGAGGTATTCTGAAGCGACTAGATAAATAAAAGGCTTCAAGTAACATATCAATGCTCTACTTCTACTTATTAAAAAATATCATTTTAGATGTAAAATAATACAACAAGAGAAAGTTAATCAAGTGGACAGTACCAATTAAGCCTCTGGAAGTAATTTGTGGTACATCTCGAATAATATCCACCCAATTGAGCAGGTTCCGCGTTTTAAAAATAATCCCTACAATTAGTCAATCTACGGACGCTCGCATCCAATTCAGCCAATTTAGCAATGGCCGTCACCCTTACTGTGAAACAACTAACAACGCGGCAAACTTCGTTAATAAAATCTAATAAGTATACATCTCTGCTTCTCTACTATCAGTGGTTTAAGTTCCCATACCATGCAAGAAATGTATGATGTATAAACGGCGAGGAATTGTTGTTTGTTTCTGCATGATTGTGCTGTTAAAGGCAAAGGATGCTAACATGTCTGCAAATAAATCATGTAATTATTAATGCTATTTTTATTCTATCACTCTACTCGTGATCGTATTGTTTTTGTTGCATGGAAAGTTTGATGGTTTTTGAATGTTTTGCTTGTGATTATGTGTATTTAGTTTCATGGATGTGTAAGGACTGCTTTATTTGTTAGTCAAAGTTGATGATTTTATATCTGTTATAATAATAAATGAAGTATGAGCGTTAAAAAATGTATAAATAATTTACATAAATTTCAGGATCAACTACAAAGGAGTAGGAGTAATCTTCAAGTGAGCGAAAATATATATTAGTTTATTTTTATCTAGCACATTTTTATAAAGTATACTTTGAAACGAAATAACAGACAAACAGATACACGTGTTGTACTAATAACACCGCTTATTTGTAGGCAAGTATAAAATAGACTGATACTTTATTAGTATTTAAGGTAGAGCATAACAATACTACATCTTATATATTGTAAATATTAAAAATAATTAATCAGATTTAGCAATTTAATAAAGAAAAAAAAACAATCGTGACATACGTGAAAACGTGTAAATTAACTACTTTTAACTGACTTCAAAAAGGTGGAACTTTCTCAATTCAAAATTGTTTATATATTTTTTTATGTACGTTAGCGCATATCTCTACCATTTAACACCCAATTTTAAATTTCTTTTCTTATCTTTTGGATTATTCTTCCGGAATAGTCCCATAAAATTTTCAGGAAAATCGGCTCAGTAGTTTTTCTTTTAAATCAAAATAACAAAATCTATTATAGTATCTCCGTCATTAATGAAATTTTGATATGATATAGCATTCTTCGTAGACAGTCTCGTAAATGTTTCAAAAAAATCGGTTCATTTATTTGTTTTCTAAATATAAATGACAAAATTTAGGAATGTTCGCTCATATCTCCGTAACGTAATATTTGATCACTTCCACAATAGTCCTACTAGATTTTTATAAAAATCGGATAAGTAGTTTGTTTTTAAACAAAATAACGCAGAAGATATCTTTCGAAAGTGCACTTTTAAGGCGTTTGAAGTCGGTTTTTGTATTTTTTTGTGAAAATAAACTTGTGAGGAATAGTGAAATAGTTAAACATTCATACATATGTATGTTTTATTTAAGAAGAGATTAAATTAGTAACATTCGAAACTTGTTTGTAACTTTTCAGTTACTGTTCCAATTTAGTGGTAAAACTGTGTAAAAAAATTTCTTTTCCAAAACTATACGTAATCTGTTGTTATCAGACACTTTCGAATGTTTTTATCACACGTCCGCCGTTTTACATTTCCTGGTTCTGGCATTATGCGTATCATAATGTCACCAAACGTAATATTGTTAAGATTTAAGATAACGCCTCTGAAAGGCTGCCGACGATAATGTGGTGTGGTGATTTTATATATGCCACAATTAAATACACGTAGTTAACCGACTGCAAGAAGGCGAGATAATGTGCTCGACTGTACGTATTTTTTTCTTGCTGTTTTTTCCGTTAATTATGAACAGACTTTTAATTTGTATTTATTTCTGCGATATATTTTTAAGGTGGCTACATAATTTTTTTTATAAAAATATGTATATTAGCCTCTTTTTTAAATCAAATCAATTGTCTAAAATATAATATATTGTTTCTTATTGCAATTTTTAGTGAGTAGGTGAACTACTAGTCAATTTTATTTTTTTTATTATAAATTGAACATTTATTAACAGGATGCTAAGGCGGCAGAGCATAACATCTTTTCACAGCTTGTGCTGCACTTCTACGGCCGCGCTCGCACGGGGAAATATTACCGCTCTTTATAAAGTCAGTTTAAAATAAAGTACGCATGACTTTTGGGGATGTCGGACGCCCACGTCTACCCACCCTTCTCTTTTCCTACTCCTTTTCCCTTCAAACCCTTAATCCCGATCCGTCCTATTCAATAAACCTATTATATTCAATTCTTCAGGTTGACAACGCAATCGCGACTCTCCGGATGTTGCGTGTGTCGTGGGATTGCCTACCATCAGGTGAACCGTCTGCTCATTTGTCTTCCTTTTCACAAAAAAGTGCATGTATGTACAGAACATCAGCCAAAAGTGATATTTGTTTGACTATTTAATTTTTTTTTAATATATTACATCTTAAATAAAATCTGTTTCAGGTTATCTCAGTACTTGCTGAAGAATTTTTGCTTGAAAGAATTTTTCTTGAAGAATTATGTCATACTTAAATATATAAACAAAATCGTTTAACATTATAAGTTAACTGTGTGTCAAACAGAGCTTGCCACTTGCAACAATTGAACCGAAATGACAATAACAGTTTAATATCTAGTTAACATAATCTCTCAAGGAACGGCACAACTTGGCAGTTGGCAGGCAAGTGCACGCAATCACGTACAGTAAACGTGTGTTTGTCATGTTGTCTGTGTGTGTGGCGGCGTGTAGTCTAAATTATCGTATCGCTCACCGAATTATATTTAACTGGCAAGATTAGTGTAGTCAACGATAAGTAGGTATGTTTTAAGATATGCTCGCAATCTGATTGTAGTTTTAAAGTATTGTAATAAAAGATTAAATGGGAATTAAAAGTGGTTAAAATGGGAAAGATTGTTTTGTGTTCAGATTATTATTAAAATGTGAATTCGTAGATATACTGTAATTTATAATTTTGAGAAATTACAACTATAGACTGAAACAAAATTCAATATTGATAATTTGATTTGTAGATAATATTTATCTAAAACGTTTTAAAATTATATCATATTTTTGTAGCTTTTAATATAGTGAAGCAATTAAATAAAGCAAAAGTCTTTTTGATTGTTAGTTAGTCTCTAGAAATGTATAGAATGTTACGTCGGTATAAAATTATAACCGCCTCCGTGGCCTAGTGGTATGGACGCTTGCTTTATAAACTGGAGGTCGTTGGTTCGAACCCCGCGGGGGAACAACGATTTTCGTGTTGTTGTTTCTTGGTTGGGTTAGGGCATTGCGGGCTGATAACCCGATTGCCTAAAAAAAAGATGATCCATGCGTCGGATGGGCATGTAAAAAGTCGGTCCCGGTTGCCAAGAACATCTTTGGCAGTCGTTATAG
>JAOCPS010752998.1:0-19473 GCA_025505425.1 Graphium colonna | reverse complement strand
AGAGGATAGGAGTGGGAAAAGAAAAGGGTAGACATGGCCATCCGGCATCCCCAAAAGTCATGCATAGTTTATTTTATGCCGACTTTAAAAAGGGCGGTGGTACTTCTCGGACGAGCGTGGCCTTAAAAGTGCAGCAAAAGCTGTGAAAGGATGTTATGCTCTACCACCTGAACAAATTCAAAAAGAAATACTCCGAAGACACCACGGGTAGCAGCTAGTTTTGTCAAAATGTTCCTTTTTCAGGATATAAGACATCTCCAAGTTAATTATAAATGGTATCCATCCAATGTATATTTAAAGTAAGAGCCATTTTTAAAGTGTCCCACTGCTGGGCAAAGTCCCCCCCTAGATAGAGTCATAGTCATACTCCACAACACAGCCCCAGTGCGGATTAGTGGACTACACATATATCAGAGATATTATTTCTTAGAAATGCAGGTTTCCTCACGATGTTTTCCATTACAAAATACAATAAACCACTACAACTGACAATTTCATTGGTGCCGGCACCCGGGATCGAACTCAGATTCGCCTCGACTAAACAGAATTGAAAGCAAACGCTGGGATATTGAACTACCAATGTCTATTTATATTGTTTTAATTGTTCATGCCTACCTTAATATGGTATGCAATCATATGGTACCTACCTCTTGCTCGGGTAGATTAGGATATGCGCGTCGCTTGACTCCTGCATATCGAAGCAGTGCCACCATGGACCTGAGTCCAAAGTCATAATGGTCCTGTTTGGACAGCTGTTGCATGGCCAGCTGGTATAGAGTGAACACCTGAAAAGATTGATTGTTCAAAGAGAATACGTTATTTAACGAAAACATTTGGATACCTGTTTAAGGATTGGAAAGCGAAAGGATTGGTAGGAGAAGCCATCCGGTAATCTTATAACTTAACAACTGGTGGTTGCGGTGGAGCAGGCCAATAAGTACAGCAAAAGTTATTTATAAATACATTCTTAATTATAAACATATTACAAAAAAATTAACAGAGGTCGGGTTGTGTCAATAGAAGTTCTCCCCCAGTCAGACCGAGGCGTGGTGGAGAAATCACGGTAACATGCTAATTAAAGAAGAGCAATCGGTACTTGACTGTCATCATATATATGTATTGAAAATTTGGGGAATATTTTTCAGACAAAGTTTCATAAAACAAGATAAAGCGTGGACACGATGCGACGAACAGGTGCCCAGCAGGCGCAGTTCATTGACCTGAAAAAACGAGCGCTCGCGCCGTGTCTGCTGGGATGTACATAGGTTTCAACTTTCGATTTAGTTTTCTCAGTAGTCAAATATTTGCTGTTAATATAACATTTATTCTTCATTTATCCCCACATTTGACATCCTCGAATATTGAAGGTCAATCACCAGTCACCAAAACATATAAGAGCTGTATATAAATAGCAGTACAATGGCTTTATATCTTCTTCCCTTTTGTACCTGTACTCCTTTTGTTCTACCGTATTATCTTCATATTTTCTATATCTATGGTTCAAGTTCATCGAAAAATCTTGGGTATAAAATATGTGGCTATTTTTTATTGGTCAATAAACAATAAATTCTTCAAATGGCTATTACCTTTTTAGCGCTAATCTTATAAGCGGTGAAACCATCCGAAAATAGAGTGTTCTCTGCAATTATTAGCGAGTCCGGTACGCACATAGCAATCGGACGGAACATTGACTTCAAGTTGTCTGGAAGCTCTGTACGTCCGGCGTATCTGAAATAAGTTTTTTTTTTTTATTTATAATTCATAACGCCTTAGCACGAACATTAACACTCGCGGCCTATCTAAAGACAGATTATTTACAGGATGTAGTAAAACTTCAAGAATAATAGCCAATGCTCAACTTTATGAAAAAGTCACCCCAGAAATATCTCAATGAAATTATTTCAAAAACAACGGCAAGCAACTAAAATAAAGGCAATGCCTTTCTATATTATGGAAACATCAAATTTTTTAAAGATTCCACTAACGGTTTGTTAGTTAGAGTAGATGTTTATTTTTATTTTATAGACTTTGCGCCAAAAGTTTTACTACGCCTTTTTGTTACACCTGTATAAACGAATGTACTACAGAATATATAATGCACAAGTATGCAGTGCGCAGAATATATAATACACAGGTGCACTCCTAGTCCTTTAGTCTCATAGCCGGATCTCGGATAATTACCGGAAAATTCAGATGATCAATTGATCATCTGAATTTTTCACTGTACTTCTTTTTGGACATGGGAAAATTGGCTATTCGTCTGATATTTCTCTCTCTCTCTCTCTCTCTCTCTCTCTAGTCGTGCTAAGGGAATGCTAGTTGATCATCTGATTGGGTGAAAATAAAGATCCATATGTCGGACGCGCATGAACTAGTAAAAGTCAATCCTGCGCTTGATCTTTCCCCAGTCGTGTGGGATATCCGTCCCATGGGGCTATGAGAGTAAAGGAACTGAGAGTGCACCTATTTGCACGTAGGCCTATGCCCTGTTATATTTCCTGAGCTCATCTCAAAGCAGATTTGACGCCGTGACTAATTTCGGTCAGGAGTTTTATTTATCACTAGCTGAACCTGGCAGACACTGTTCTGCCCGTCTGTATTATAACAGCTAGATTTCGTTGAAACAAAAAAGAAAGTGACATAAAAAAGTGACAGCCTATTTTTGAATTATCTCACTCCTGGGGAAGGACCTGCTATAAACAGAGGGATAGGGCATAGTCCAAGGAGCGGCTCAAGTGCGGATTGGAGGACTTCACATTTCTTATAAATATTATTTCTTGAAGGTTTCCTTACGATGCTTTCCTTCGCCGCAGAGCACAAGGTAAATCAGCACTTGAAATTGCAATAACAAAATTGACAATTTCATTGGAGCCAGCACCGAGGATCCAACTTAGGTTCACCACGAGAAAACAGAATTTAAGGCATGCGCGCCCGGACACTGAACTACCATGGCTCGACTCAAAAAAAAATATTTACTGTTCAGATTACTATCAAACTTCACGGGATTACCAGCTAGGAGCGGAGCTAGCGGTCCACCAGTTTCGGAGTCCACAAGAAACATTCTCTTCGATATAAATTCACTCACCCGGGGTTCATGGTGATGAAGATGCCGCAGTTGGGGTCCAGCTTGATCTCGCAGCCCTCGAACTGGAACCTCTTCAGCTGCAGCGAGAGCGCCTGTAATACGGCGAGGATCTGCTGCGCCACCACCGACAGCACCTCGATGTTAATGCGGTTGAACTCGTCGAAGCAGCCCCAGCATCCGCTTTGGGCGATGCCTAACATATAAACAAAGTACTTCCAATAAATATGATACCAATTGGTTTTTAAATGGTAGCATACAGCGTCTTACAAACAGCACAAAAACGAACAGATCTGCTCAATCGCGGAGGAATCTTCTCCTACCACAAACTGTAGCAACATCAAAAAATCGATCGTGGAAGTTTCTTTGACTTACACATAAAGCTAGCGTACGCTTGGCTTGTAAGGTTACTTTAGAAAGGACATGGCATTACCAGGCATACCGTACCACGTTGCATCAAGTTCAAACTTTTATTTTAGAGGCTAGATTTATTATGTTAATTCTTACAAAAGTTATTTTCATAAATATAACCCTGGTTTCGGAGATATTTGATAAAATAAAAAAAAAACAATTCATAGAAAATAGTTTCTATTGCATTCTACATCCCCAAGATAGATTGTGTAAATGTCATAAAGGTTAAGCAAAATTTATACTTTTATTCTTTACATTAAATACCCTGTTCAAAAATCAAATCCATGGAGCATGTATTTTCGTTTCAAACTCAATCAATAGGCCATACATTATAATGATATTAACTATACCTTTTAATTTGCAGCCGTGAATACACGAAAATAATCAGATATAATCAATTCCTCAAAACCGTATACTGTCAGTCAGTGGCATCATATCTCTATGGAAATTGTTATAAGATATACAGATAACAGAAAACATTTCAATTAGTAACTTAAGATTCGACAGAAGTCACTCACCAGCAAAACATTTAGCCATGGACTTGTAGTCCAAGCCGTCCGAGCAATTGGTGACGACGACCCACCGCGCCAGAGCTCGTCCGAGGTCCTTGACCGTCTCCGTCTTGCCCGTTCCCGCCGGACCTTGAGGACTGCCACCACGATACAAGTGGAGCGCAGTCGTCAAGGTTATATAGCATCTGCAAAAATCAAGTTGGTAAACACGATTAAAATTGGGGATGACCGAATAGCGCAGTTACTAATGCTTTCTTGGTTTCGGCGCCGAAAGTCGTTAGTTCAATTCCCAACTGGAGCAATTATTTGTAAATCCTGCAGCTTATTGTATCGGATATGCTAATTATTAGGACAGAGTTTAAAAAAAAGATTAAATATTTTGCTCTTTTGGCCCTTTATATTTCTTAACATCTTTTAAGATGCCTAGAGGTAGAGCATGAAACCACAAAATTGTTCCTAAATCATCATAAATGTATAAAAAATAAAATTAAGTATTTAAAACGAATCTTTTGTCCCAAATTAAATTTGTGCGTGTGTATTTACTGATTCCTTTTTTTATTGAAAGGAAGACAAACGAGCAGACGGTTTACCTAATGGTAAGCGATGCCATCGCCCAAAGATAAACACAACATCCGAAAAGTCACGAATGCGTTGTCAACCTGGATAATTGGATAGAATAGGTTTATTGGATTCGAAATCAAAGTTTTGGAGGGGAAAGGACTGGGAAAAGAATAGGGTAGACATGGCCATCCGGCATCCCCAAAAGTCATGTATACTCCATTTTATGCCGACTTTGTAAAGCGGTGGTACTTCCCCGGGCTGGCGCGGCGTTTAAGTGCAGCAAAAGCTGCGAAAAGATGTTACGCTCGACCACCTATGAATTGAAATTGATTCTCTAAACTAAGATAAATTTGTACGCCTGTAAAATATTTTCACTTTCGATACTGCTCCAAAGAAGATTAATTTAGTAGGAACATTCTTACTTTATACAAGCAAAATAAACGCTCATGGGGTCCATGCCCAATGCGTATATTACCAGGGGTGAATCTCTACGGCCGATTGCCATAACGCCCACAATTATAACGAGGTCTTCGATTGTATTAATCACTTGCTGTGATCGGTCAGGATTGTCTAGAGATCTAAGTGTAGCGTGTATGGACGGTGTCATTTCACCGTGTTCCATAACGAGGATCAATTACGGTGTTATTCACGTGTTCGTGTCCAGATTTCAGACGGGCACCACGACGGTCGTCCTGATTATGTGCCCTATGAAAACTAGATGTTACCCCGGACGAGATACAGTTTTTTTCTTTATGGGAAATTCTTTTATGGATCTGCCTTGTGTGTACATAAGCGTGGATAGCAAAAATCAGGTTATCCACATAAAAACCCACGTGATGAATTTTCTGTCGCACAAAGACATTATCTTCAGCAGCCCCCGCGCAATGCTTTTGCTATGCTCATAAAAGTAAATTAAAGTAACAGCCAATTTTTAATTTATCTCACTGCTGGGCAAAGACCTCCTCAAGACAAAAGATGGGCATAGTCTACCACGCAGCCGCAGTGCGGATTAGCAAACTACACCTATATCAGAAATTTTTTTTTAGATTTACAGGTTTCCTCACTATGTTTTCCTTCACCTCGGAGCACGTGGTAAATCAGTACTTAAAATGGCAATTAGAATATTAACAACTTCATTGGTGCCCCTCACCGGGATTTGAACACAGGTTCGCCTCGAGGAAAGAGTGTTAAAGGCGAGCGCCCGGACGCCATTAAAAAGCATAAAAAAGAAAATAAAACTTGTGCCCACCATCATAACGTGTTTCGGACACTTCATGGCAAATGAAAAGTAAAAATTATTTCAGCTAATTATTTGTAGAAAAAATCCAAAAGTCGTTCGTTTGTTTTGAGCCTTTGTTTTAAGGAACCTAAAATATCAGTTCTCTTACCGAAGAAAAAATAAGAAAAAAATAACTTTGCCCAATAAACTATGGCAGATTTTTCATATGGTATCCTAAATAAATAGAAGAAATAATAACTAAAACTTTGATGCTGATTTCGTACCTGTCAGTGAGTGGTGTGATAACCAGCCGGCCTGAGTTGCCGATGTACTCGTAAGTGTAGATGAAGCTCGTATTGGTCTGACGGATGTAGCAGTCCTCGTGCTCGCGGTCCCAATAGAACTTCAGCTGGGAGAACCACTCGAAAGCCGTGACGGACATACAACCTGGGTTAAAATAAAGTAGTAGGAAAATTTATCAAAAACAAGTTTATTTTCATAAAAAAATACAAAATCCGACTTTAAACGCCCTAAAAGTGTACATTCGAAACATATCTTCTCCATTATTTTCATTTTAAAATCAAACTATCGATCCGAATTTTATAAAAAAAATTGGTGTAATTTAAAAAAAAAATAATTTTTAAAATCGGTTCATAAGTGGTAAACATCCCTCAATTTTGTTATTTTCATTTAAAAAACTAACTACTTAACCGATTTTCTGTAAGTTTTAAAGGGCCATTAAACAATAATACCTTATCTGATAAAAAAAGAATTCTTAAAATTAGTTCATAAATGGCGGAGATACGTCCGAATATAAATATTGTCATTTTGATTTAAAAAACAAAATAACGAACCAATTTAATTTTATGGGACTATTTCGAAATAATACTATCAGACAAAAAAAATCATAAATTTCGGTTAAGAACCGATTTTTTGTGACTGACGGAGATTCCTTCCAAAGAGGAAGTCTCGAAATCGGTTAAAAATGAAAAAAAAAAGCGGTAAGAACTAAGATTAATGGTTACTCAAGGGCGCTGTAAATGTATTTCATCTACTATGTTTCCACGTGGCTGTGCGTAAAATTTCGTCTGATTTGTTAAGCGGCCGGATAGCAAGCACTTTCTCTGCACAAAAGCTGCATAAAGAGGGGCTTGCTTTTAAAATTCTAAATATTACTTCCCTGTAACATCCTAAAAATTATCACGCCTTTTCTACTGAATAACCTATTTTCTTCAAAACTATAAACACATCTGCCACATTCCGGAGGTTGTCGCGGTGTGTTAAGAGACAACTCAACATCAAGTGAACCGAACCAAGGGATTACCAACTTCTACCGAGGTTAAAAAAGATAAATAAAAAAGCTCTTAACATACATACCCATCTTGTACATCCTATCAACAGAATCCCTCGAATGTATCTCAATGACGCACAGCGCGTTCACTTTGCACCTCAGTATCTTCGAGATCTCTTTCCTCGACATCATCTGCAGAGTGGCGAGGATCTGATTCTGCTTCTTGCGTAGCTTCTTCATCGGTTTCTTCTCTTTCATTATCTCACAGCGGCATAGAGTACGAGTACAGTCAGAGGTCCATTGAATCTGGAGTGTAAAAGCAAAATTTACGACCAGCAACCAAGTAATAAAGCATAGTATCCTTCATATAGCATTCTCTTGTTGCATTTATAGGGTCGCTCGCCCGGAAAAGTATTACTACTTCTCACAAAGCTGGCATAAAATATGTATAGGTTTTGGGGTTGCCAGTTGGCCATTACTTCCCTGTTATTAAATTCCAGTGCCTTCAAATACCCTGACAACTAATATATTCAAAGGATTTATTAGTTGCCAGGATACTTGAAGGCACTGACATCCTTAAATGACATCAAAGGTGTTCTTGACAAGCGGTACCGACTTTTTTCATCATCTTTTCTTTTCAGACAATCGGATGCTCATACCGCATTGACTAACTGGACTAACATACAACAACACAAAGTCGTTGTCCCCATACAAGATTTGAACCCACGACCTCCGGATTTTAAAGCAAGCGCTCATACCACTAGGCAGTGGTATATATAATATCTACTATTTGAATATTCAGTATTTTTTATTTAGAATAAAAATAAACAAAAAATAAAGCTAAAGGTTTTGTTTCAACGCGCTTAACCATGAAATTAAAAGTCCAATTTGAAAAATTACTTCTGTATTCGATCGTTTACTAGTTAGTAATTTACTTATTTTTAAAGAAAATATTTTGTTATCCTAAGCTCTGGTCATACTCATTTATCAAGTGGTAGAGCATAACATCCTTTCACATCTTTTACTGCACTTTTACAGCCACGCTCGTCCGGGGGAGTACCACCGCCTTTTATAAAGTCAGCTTAAAATAAGTATGCATGACTGTTGGCGATACCGGAAGGCCACGTCTACTCCTTTCTTTTCCCTCTCCTATCCCCTCCAAATCCTTAATCCTGACCCATCCTATCTAATAAACCTATTGTATCCAATTTCCCAGGTTAACAACACACTCGCAACTCTCCGGATGTTGCGTGTGTCCATAGGCGACGGGAACTGTCTGCTCGTTTGTCTTCCTTTCCATAAAAAAAATACTCGTGAATGTATCCTACATATTTTAACGCGATTTCACCAAAAGTGCCTATAAATATTGACGATAAGTATAGTGGAAGTTTCACAAGCTGGCATCAACCGAAGGTATGGCATGAAGTATGTTACAATATGTTTACGATATTGGCCATAACACTTTTAACTAGGGTAGAGATATACCTGCAACACTCCATACCATCCTTCACGAGTACGGGTATCGCTGTATACCCGATACGAAAACCCAGTATAAAAAGACTTATGGGTATATTCAAAGTCGACTTCGGCAGTTTACTATTGCTACCCTGCTAATTGAAAATGCAATATTCGACATTTTTGTGCTTATTTTTTTTTTTGTAGAAATGACATCTCAAAGGGATAATAAATACATTTTGTTAGAAAAAATATGCTTTTCTGTTAGTGCAAAATGTAGTATTTTTTTATTTTGTACGTATTTTTTTGTTTTTTATAATAATAATCTTACGATTTTATTTTTTTACATTTAAAGATACAATATGTTGTGATGGTTTTAATATTGTTTACTGCTTTTTTTATTATTATTCTTATCATATTCTGTGATGTTAGTTAGTTATTTAATGTAATCAGTTACACGTTTTATCTTATGAAAACTGTGTTCATCTTTAATTTTTGTAAATTTTTTAATGTTGTTTTTACTTTAATTAATTAATTTTCTTTGCTTAAAATAAGCAATGTTGTTGAACCTAAATAAAATAAATAAAAATTTGTCTGTTGCTAAGAAGATTGCAGTATTAAACGTCAGCTAGATGGTGATCCGTGCTTACAGTTTTATATAGCATGGTATAATTTGTAACTTAATATTTGCTAACACCAAGGGAATTGGTGACTTTATATGAAGATTATTCGTGACAAAGTGACAAAAGTGTGAAAAAGATATATACAAATGAAAAGGTTATCGTTAGTCTCCCTATAACTTAGAAATAGCTGGTCAAATTTATTTATTTTTCTGTTCTAAAATATTGACAAGTGCTGAATGTAGGTTTATGGAAAAAAATCTTACTATAGTCTGTGGGACATGTCACAGATTCAAATATTATTTTACGTATAAAATTGTTCTTACAATCCCAATAACGATTTATTGCCTAACTATATGACGTCCAGTTTGACGATTCTTCTGTGATAGATTTCTATAAAAACGGAATATTAAAAATAACAATTATAGGTAAAAGGATTTCTTCTTCTTCTTTTTTTAAAGGCTCCATCAATGTGGACTTGATCCTGCCAATGTTTAGGTAATAAAACAGGTAGTAAAAGGATTTAGGGGGAACAATTTTAAGCGAGTAATAGATACACGGGTTTATACGCTTAGGTGTTCAAAGTAGGGATGAGGCGTATATACTGGTTACAGGTCTTAAAACCCGGTACGAATTTGGGAGTACGCAGACCGGATATGCAAAACAGATACCAAGTTCATACCCGATGGGTATGTATTGCATTAGTTACGCGCCGAACGAAATCATACGACAGTACGACTCTAACATTACTCGGTTCTCGTACATACTCGGTGTTGAATGGGGTATGTAGGCAGGGCCGGATTTAACCTTAGTGCCGCCCAAATCACTAGAAATATGCCACCCAATTATAGTTTACTAATTATGCTTTTTCGTTCACATATTCAAAAGATCTAAAGATAATATTCGTTCCATCTATCTATAAGTGAAAATTCCCAAATCCGTCATTCAACGATGGCTTTAAGTAAAGAAAAAACTTTTCGTAAACGGATTACATACGACATTTTTATTATTATTTAAATTACCGAACAGGATTGTTGGATAAGAACTGGCCTGACCCAGAAACATATTAAGAACTTACAAGAGGAAGGGTTGGCAAAAGAAAAGGGTAGGAATGGTCATCCGGCACACAAAAAAACATTTTGCCGCTCGCTAAAAATTTGCTGCACTGGACTTGAGTGCCCCTATTGTAAATCCAGGGCTGTTTGTAGGTATGGAGTATGTTCTTAACATAATTAATTCACCTTGCTGCTTGTAATCCCAAGCTGTCCAGGCCAATCATTGATCCATTGCTCCCTCTGATAACGACACTTTCTAAGAGCGGCGCGGGTCAGTATCAATTGCTGGAATTAATTTATCTATTGAATTAAGTACTTTAAATTAATAAAAGTAAAAGTCTGCGGAAATAAGTAAAAGTCTGGAAAAACTATTTAGACAATATAAAGATAGATTTATACAGGTGATTTACCACTAAGTAAACACTATCTAAAGTTCAAAAATATTATTACGTAATTCATGTTCACCATAGCGGACACGGCGTGGCCGGAGTGGTGGGGATGTCGATGACCTGCGGCGTGCTCAGCTGTGTAGGCACCGCGTTGTACCGCCACATTTCATTAATTTATTGGAAAGTTTCGGCTAAATCTATGTCCCTAATATTATTATATAAATATAATGGCAATCGAGTACCGAGTACTTTTCCTTAATATCGAAGGCGACTCACCAATCACCCGCTATATGTATGATTCGTCGAAAGAAAGAAAATGAACATCATACGTCATAGGATAGCATGCCTGTCATTAACAACCAGGTAAAATCAAAATGAACCACATAATTATGTATACATAGTTTCACAACGATATTTGAATTCATATATTTTATTTCCTGACATAATTATAATCAGATTAAACAAATTTATTCAATATGTTCTTCAAAAATCGCTGCCCATGGTAGAAAATCCATATCTTGCTTTGTAAGATCATACTAATATTTATTTCAAACAGAAATCGAATCCGCGGCAACTGAGTCAACGGCTAAGCAAATGCTTTAACAATTTATTAAGTAACTATATAACTTCGATGTTTGAACTGCATATGAAACCAAAACTCACCTCTCTTAAGACTACCTTCATTTGGTGCTCTAGTGCAAGAAGCCATGATTCGGCAGGCCCGTCCAGCACCAAATTATGTTTCCACTCAACTACTTCACCGTCTTCGGACATCATTGCTTTAGCTACTGGTAGACCAAGAGCGTTCTGAAATATAATAAAAACATCATTAGCCCACTTCCTACAGACGTAGACGTTGTAGGTGTGAGTTGCATGTATGTGTGACATTAATACGATTGTATTTTATTGTCCTCTGCAGATCCGACGAATTTGAGGTGGCCGGCGCAGAGGGTGCCTGGCATAAAACACGTTTATGCCTGAGTAGCTCGAGGGCTCCCAGGGGAAACCTCAGCTCGGGCCACCACTCTGTGTGTGTTACCAGAGTGAAACTACCGCTTCGGGATGCGTTAGCGCTGGGAAAAAGAAGCGGTGTCATAAGAAACTCCAACTGCAACATCTTTATCAGGAGAGAACCTGCCCTCAACTTGGCGGTATCTAGTATTGACATTACGCCGCACTCGCCGGCGAGCGTCGTTTATCCTTTGTTTTATGAGACGCTCTTTGTGTTCTCTTTCCTTTCTTTCTCTTTCTCAACACGAGTATCGTGAGTGTCGTCTCGTCATCAGGAGCATCTAACGCGTGTCGCGGCCTACGGTTAACGGTATGTGCCTATAGGTGGAAGCACCTACTACTAATTTATTCGGGTGGGTCGCGGCGGATTCAAAGTAGCGGCGCGGTGTCAACTTCAGGATTGAGCAATGGTGGGAAGCGCTAGATCGACGTGCAAGTCTATATTTTAGGCGTTTAACGTAACCAGTTTTCGCACGCGGCTACGGTTAGCAGTAAGTATGTTAACAACAATTATTTAAAGATTCTCTTCAGGTTTCCATCCTCCTCTTTCTGGAACTTTTTCTGATCCAAGTTGTAATACCGGATGAGTCGTTTTTAAGTTCATTTTAATACCTCTCCGAAACAATATATTTTCCTTCATTCTCCATCTAAGACATTGTGTATACAAAACTTCATGATAATCAGTTAAGTAGTTATGAAGTGAAGCATTACAAGCATTCAAAGGAACAAACACCTTGCTTTCAAAATTATAAATCAGAACAAGAAGTGGACAAGAACATTATTGATGAATGTATTAAAAATTCTATCAAAATAAAACTGCTACAATATGGTTTGCACTTCAAAGGTAATTTCATCACCTCGCAAGTTTAACCCTTTTCTAGATGACTGCCCAAGTGAAAACCAAGACACCTAATATCAAAATATACAGAGTGCCTTGTGAATCACCTTCAATACCCGAGGACGTTGTATGTGGGGATCGCATATGAATAATAAAACTAATATTAAAATTAACTTTTAATTGACCACTGGGTAAACTTCATCAAAAATTAAATATTTAATTACGGAACGCATGTTCATGCTAACGAACATGACGGGGTTGGAGTGAGCCGAAAGGTGAGAAGGGCGCTCAGAGGGCCGCCCACGACGATCACGCGCCGCGCAGAGCCCTCCTCCTTTTATTAATTTATTGGAAAATTGTGTCAAAAATTATGCCCCTAATTTTATTATAAAATATTAAAATGATGACAATCGAGTACTGAATACACTCATTAATAACGTTAGTGACCCTGTATAGATAGGACTTCCAATGACTTGGAGTCATTGGATATCACCCTCCTGGAAATATATTTTTTTTAAATTCTCCTACAGTCTTAAAAATTCTGATTAGGTCTTTATTAATTGTGAAAAACTATTTATAAAAAGTCCCAATTGTCCGAGAATATAAGACGTGTTCAGAGTTTTGAAGAGTTAGTAAGTAGTAAGTAGAAGAGTTAATGAGACTTAATCAGAGTTTTTAAGGCTTTTTAAGATATTTTCTTATCTCAAAATATTTCTACCAGGGCACCGTTTCACATTTCGCAGACGTGTAATGATTGCAGACACATTACGGATGAAATGCTAAATGGCATATGAGACTATGATTTATTTTTTTTAAACCATAAAAGATAATTGTTCATTCATTCTGTTATTATAACATTATGTATTTTAAAAACATTAAAAATAAGTTATAGCTTATCATACTAGGAACACACAAAAATAAATAAATGAATGATTGAATGATTCACACACTGCCGTATACCTAAGTATAAAATAATGTTAATAGTATAAAAATATTAGTTTAGAAATAAAAGAAAAATTGCTTAGTATCTTCATCATCCTCTCTTTGTTTTTGTTCTATTTTTTTTCTCTTATTATGTAATTGTGATAACTGTTTACGATATGAACCGATTAGATTATTTTTTCTGGAACGTTATCGAAGTCCATCTAAGGTGTCAGCAGTAAACCAGCGTTGGCTGTAGTCACATGCTGAGCTGATACCTTTTTGGTCCAGTAGTACAATCATATGTATGACCGAAAAATGGCTTATCAGTTAGCTGTTAAAAATGGTATTCGTAATACATTTAAGAAAGAAGCAACAGGGCGTGCTTGGTTAGATTTTTTAAAATCGACATAAAAACTAGTTTTTAAATAAAGGTTTAAAAACAATGTGGGGGCCACATTACTACCTACTCTACTATTATTATGTATAGTTTAAAGGGCGGGATCTACGACCAGATTCTTGTAGTGGTTACTGACGGGACATCCATATGAATGTAGTGAGGGGGAATTGTGCGCGAGCTATACAAAATGCGACCTTAAATGTATGAACTACGGCTACTACACAAAATTTACACCTCAGGAAGTCGGCCAGAACGTCTCATCAGTGACCATTAGTTATTGAGATTTTGTTACTTTTTTTACACAGATTTCTATTACTTCGTTATTATTTTTAAAGCGTTTTATTTATTATTTATCAAAAGGCTGACTTAATGCCTTAAGGCTCTCCCAGTCAACCTTTGCGCGTGGAGACAATGTGTGAGTGGAATAAAAATCAAATTTAAATATATAGAATAAAATATTTTAATATATTATATACATACAAAATACTTACCTAACGTTAATACTAAAATATATAAATAATACAATATAAATACATACATATATAACTAATAATATTTAAATACATATTTATACATAATGGATCGTTACTGACCACAATTATATCTGCCATATTAGCTCAAGTGGAAGTGTTTGAGAAAAAACCACAGACCAAGCGTTTAAAGAATGCCTTGTTGGTTGCTCTACGGATATCTTCAGGCAACAAGATCCGAAGTAGTGAAGCCTTTAGAGTGAAGGAGTTACCAAAGAAACTTGTTTTATGTTTAGGAATACTAATCATTAAATAAGATGAAGAGCGAAGATTCTTATCATTATTTACCTCCACATTTAATTGTAGATTACAGAACTTATTTTGAGAATTTTATTCTTCTTTGAGCAATCTCCGATCACACTAATACTGTAATCTACAATTAAATGTGAAGTGAATATTTTTGTTGCAACACTATAAAATAATAAAACAGACAAACATGACATAAAATGCAGCATAACCTGAAGTTAATTTTAGTACATAAGCATTTTAAATTACTTCCCTTCAATCTGTTGCTCAAGATTTGCTCATTGCTGTTTTTAAGAGCATTCAGATTATAAAAATAAATAAGAAACAAAATCTGCTTATTTGTAATGACATTATCAGCATTAATGTTTACTTCTATAGCATTATATATTTGTAAATATTATAAATTATGGTAACAAATTGGATTTCATATTCTTAACGATAGTTTATTTACTATAATGATTGAAAAAATCTGAGCTTAATTCTCTACATTTAACCATTTTTTTATCTATCACTTTTTTGTTTAAGATTCATGATTTTGTATATTTAAACACATAATGATATGAAAACGAAACCAATATAATTTAACAATATTTTATCAAATTAACTAAATTTTATTTTTAACTTATATTTTAATTAAAACTAATTTTTAATTACTTTTATATGTACTCCTAGGCAAAAAATTCACTTCAGCCATTAATTATGAAATCAGTAAACATCTTATGCATGGGTACAGTACACTTTTATTTTCAACCTCATAGCCGGATGAGATGGATATCCACTTTGGCTAGGGACATATAGTTCAGATTTCATTTCATCAGACAAATGAATGATATTATTTTCTCCAGAATTCTCAAAAATTTTGGTACACTCACTAATGCCATTAGGCCATGTAAGTTGTCCTGTTTATCATAGTTTTAAATAAAAATATTTTCATCCCCATAAGCATGGAAGAAGCCTTTTGTTGTCTTTTATGGCCCACATTGACAAGGTCCTAGATATCTTGAGGTTGGAAGGGGGTTAAATTGTGTGTATTAGCTGTGGTTCTTCACATAAATTAAGGTAGCATTTTAGATAGTTCGCATACAATTCCCCACCACTACCATTATATGGATGTCTCATCAATGACCACCATTAGGTAGACAAAAGGCTGTGAGTATTTGTCATTGGATTTTAGTCCAGCATTCAAGTAGGTATTCTACTATACAATCTCCATATTGTATAAATATTTTCCATTTCAAATATGTGTGCATTCACCATCATTGCAAAATTTTACAGTAATCTATGTGAACAATTTTATGGCCAAAATAAATTTCAAAGACCTTAATGGTGAAAAATATACACAATATTTTTTTCACATTACACCAAGTATTTCCTTCAATGACTTCTTCCATAAAGTTTCTCTGTCAAAGAGAGAAGTATCTTAAAAACAGCTTTCTTGTCTTCGTCTGAACGGCACGACAGGACCATATGAAAGTAGTCACTTAAAAGGGACTGTGCTTTGGCATATGGATGGTTCATCAGTAAAATTGTCAATGCCTGAAAATAAACAAAAATAAGCAATTTAAACAAAATATTTGTAATATAATTTATATTAAAAACAAATAATGAATAAGTATTATATTATTTTACGAGATACACATTATTTCTTATGAAGTAATAGACAATTAATCTATGATACAGTAATATTTAGCATGCTAACTGCGTCTGTAGACTAGTGGTATAGACCATTGCTCTTTAAACCGGAGGTTGTGGCTTTGAAATCCGCAGGGGCACACTAACTTTGTAAAAAATGAAACTCCTGCTCCTGATTTCTCTTGTGTTGAATATCCTTCCCATATGTAAAGGCAGATAAACAAGCAGACTGTTCACCTGATGGTAAATGATCCTGTCGCCCATGGACACACACAAGATCTGGAGAGTTGCCAGTGCGTTGTCAACCTAGGAAATTGGATACCACAGGTTTATTGGATAGGATAAGGTCGGGATTAAAGATTCGGAATGGAAAGGATTGGGAAAAGAAAAGGGTAGACATGGCCATCTAGCATCCCCAAAATTTCACGCATACTTTATTTTAGGCCAACTTAATAAAGGAAGGTGGTACTTCCCCAGACAAGTGTGGCGATAAAAGTGCAGCAAAAGCTGTGAAAAGATGTTATGCTCTGCCACCTAAGAGAGCTTTTTTAGCAATATTCCACGAAAAAACCCCCTTACAACCTGTAAGCAAATATGTGAGCACACACATAAGCATGCGTAAAGCACCTCCCTCTATACACTGCTTGTGTGTGCATTCTTGTACACAATTGCAGACAAAACTACCACCAAGCGATAATGTCAGCAGGACCATGCAGAATCCCACACCAGTAAGCAGGTTGTTACCCTCACACTCAACACATGTATCGAGCTGACACAGAAGCATTCTCAGGATGTCTCTACAAACAGCATACTTAGAGATTAGATCATAGAGAGAGTAGATTAGCCGCCTTGGTTGTTATTTGGTCAGGGGGAGGAGTTATTATACTTAGTATTTAAGATATAGAGATTTTAAGATATTATATAGAAATACTATATAAAGCTAAACTTACTCTTATATACATTGATAACTCATCCAACCGATCCGTTTTGTGTTCCCATGGTGGAGATTTCTTTAATAGGTAAAGAAGTTTGTCCCAATTATGGGAATATATGGACCGACTTATTGCCAACTGATATTTATGCCTCCATTTTTTCTGTCTCAGATCATTTTCACAGGTGCTACCTTCCAATTGCAACTGTAGAAGGTTGCGTTTACACTTTCTATTTGGTTCTGGATTTGGTGACTCTAATGATTCAACTACTCTTTGCTGAAACAACATGAATAATAAGTCTCACACTTACACAATAATGTTATAGTTGATAGACATGTCTTTTATTATATGCTTTCTATTAACTATAAAATAACTACTTATAATACAAATATGTTTAAATACCACATAAGTTCTTCTATTTCAGAATAAAACTTGGTGCTGGAGATAATGATAAAAACTAAACGTTTATTTACTCACCAAGGTACTCATCGGTACGAAATGACATTTTTCAATATCCTCTTCATTTAACATGTTTTTATTTGTTTCTTACTGGTTAATATTAAGAGTTAAACAGATTTATAGCTAATTTAACCGTGAATTCAATAAATCAGTATTCGTCCTAATTTATTTAAACAGTCCTTTCAGCACAAGTGCGCGCGCGAGATATTGAAAATGACTGTGACACTGACACATTATAAGCACACTCCGAAATGCTCTACGAATAGTAAAAGCATTGTGAAATTTGTTGTAACAGTAAGTAGCTGTAGTACAGCTCGGTGTTCAGCGCAAGCTTTTCTCGAAAAAATTGAATCACATTACACTGCCAATATTCTTCACTTCACTATTAAAAATTACTTATTCGTGCTATTTCTTTGCATATCCGTATGCACTTTTATGACTGCTTATTTGATGAAGTTATACATTTTAAACATGGAATATTGAAATATATTATACATAACGTGATATTTTTTTAATATAAACTTTAATGTATTTTTAATTTTTACCTTATCGAGTTTTATCCTGTTAACGTTATCGAATAATTTTTTAAGGTGGACTTGTACCAATTGAGGTTTTTTAGAATTACCCAAAATTTCTAAGAGATCGTCATTGGAAATAAAGTAGAATCTCGGAAATATTTGTCTCTTTGTCTCTAAATATTTTTCTAGAGCTCTTAAAATTCCGTCCAAATTGTCAACCATGGTGTTTAGTTTATTATATAAATACGGAGCTGGTTTGTAAAGGCACGCCTCTAATGCATTTATTCCCGCGTACATGCTGTTAAAGAAAAAAGTAAGAATTAATTTTAAGTCCGGAAATATATGTATTATTACCCAATGATCCCATAAGAAAAATAATCCGCTACTAACTTTTTGGTAATCTCTGTCCAATCAGCTGTTAATCCTTCAAAGATAACTACTTCACCCGGTAGCTGTTTTCTTATATCTTCACCACCAAAAATTATTTCCAGGTATAAATAACGCCGCTGAACTTGCAATGCAATCTAAAACACACTCGATTTATAATGCGACAGAGATTGAAGCAAAATGAATTAAAAGTCCTTTTTTTCACCTCTATGCATTCAGCCACATATCCTAGTGACTTTTCCCAATAATCAACTTCTTTTATGAACGGCTCAACATATTTTGTTGATTTCATAGATGCAAGCTGCACTTGATGGTCCTCGAGGAACTGGATAATATGATTTTAATTAACTTACTACAAAACGAACTTTATATATGTTATAAAATAATCCTATAAAGTTTTATAATTATTTTTTCAATGACATTTAAGGATATAATTCTATTAGACCGTTTATTAGCAATGTTCAGCGAAAAAAAACCCTTACAACCTGCAAGCAAATATATGAGCGTACGCATAAGCATGCGTAAAGGACCTCCCTTCCTTCCCACACTGCTTGTGCGTGCGCGATAATGCAAACAAAACCACCAAGCGATAATGTTAGCAGGACCATGCAAGACATTGCAACAAACGTAGAGGCAACATCCTCACAACACCAACAACTCCGGTATTGGGGCGAAACGTGCGTCGAGTGTGAGCCTAACAACATGCTTGCTGGTGCGTGATTCTGCATGGTCCTGGTAACATTATCGCTTAGTGGTGGTTTTGTTTGCATGATCGTGCAGGAGAACGCAAGCTCAAGCAGTGTTGGAGGGGAGGGAGGTACTTTACGCATGCCTATGCGTGCGTTTACATATTTGCTTGCAGGTTATAAGGTTAATTTTTTGCGGAATATTGCTAATAAAACGATCTAATAGAATTGATAAAAAATATTGAAGGTCACCAGCTGATCAATGACCGACAATACGGTTTTCGAAAAAGTCGATCAGCTGGTGATCTACTTGTCTAC
>JAOCPS010752887.1:0-10375 GCA_025505425.1 Graphium colonna | reverse complement strand
GTCTTTTACAAAATTGACATAAAATTAAGTATGCTTGACTTTTGGGGATGCTGGATGTGAATATCTAACCTTCAGTCCTTTACCCTCCGGGATTAAGGATCCATCCTTTCTAATAAAGCTATTCTATCCAAACCCATGTTGACAACGTATTCGTGATTCTTCAGATATTGTGTATGACTATGGGTGACGAGATTGCTTAATATTAAATGAACCGTAGGCTCGTTTGACATCCTTCTCATAAAAAAAACCGTCGGTAAATATATGTGATTTAGTGTCAGAAACTTTTGCAGCAAATTTCGAGATAGAGAATCTTGTAAATAGAAAATATTCCAGTCTGATTAAAAACAGTTCATTTATTTGTTTCCTTGTTTTAAATTCTGATTACGTGTAAGATTGTATTAATGGCTTTTATTGTGAAATAACCCGTCTAACTTGCTTATATCTCATGTGTTAGTTTAATGATTCTCTGTGACAGAGCCAATGATTCTGCACCTTTGAAAGAACAAAAAAGTGTTCTTCACTTTAATCTTTTAGATATATACAATATTTGCACTTAATATATAATTACTAATTGCATTAGAAATCGCTTATGTCTACATTTTAAGAAATGTTGAGTTTTCCTAATGTGTTTGTTATTTTTTTTATATTCCTTAACCATTGTGTTACAGAGTAAGAGGTTCTCAAAACATCACCGGTCTAATCGATTAAGGAAATTCTATTTTATATTATTTGGCGGGGATTGCAGAAACCATATCAGGAGATTACTCAATCAGTTCTATATAAAAACTCTGGATTTTTGAGGCTTTTCAATTAAAGTTAACATTTTCTGAGAGCTTGCTCATATTCAGATCTGCATTGGTCAAACCCATCGACTATTTTTTGCAGTATATCATTTTGTTCAAGTAAATTTATATAATTACAATGTTGTTTTGAGTGTTCCCTTTTATATTCATGATTTTTTTTATAATCTGCACTATTTTATTTTCATTGTCACTCCTTTCCCTAAGTAACTGTTGGTAGTGTGCTCTAAATTCTTTTAACTCCCGGAGCGCTAGCTGAGGTTGCTCCTCTACCTAACGGTGATACGCGATCCCGTCGTCAAACACGCAACATCCAGAGAGTCGCCGGTGCGTTGTCAACCTGGCAAATTAGATACAAGAGGTTTAATGGTGTGGATGGGTCAGAATTAAGAATTTGGAGGAGAAAGGAGTGGGAAAGAAAAGGGTAGATGGCCATCCGGAATCCCCAAAAGTCATGCATACTTTATATTATGTCGACATTATAAACTTGCTTCTTTGGGTGAGAGCGGCCGTAGAAGTGCACCAAAAGCTGTAAAAAGATGTTATGATCTACCATCTATACGTTTTTGTCGTACTTGTTCCACTTCTCATCACCAGTTATTAGCTTCTTCAATTAGGTTTTCCTACGTCTTAATAAAGAATCACTAATGAGTTCCCGGTTCATGAGTTTCTTTGAGTGAGCTCGTGATGCACCCAAATATCGAGCTATTCTGTGTACCCAGTTTTTTTCAAATGCTCCAAAACCGCTTTTTGGTCAATTCCCTGTTCTCAAATTACGCCATAGTCACTGCTGTATCATATGCTGCTCTTTCCCTACTTTTTCAAAAATGACATCCATTTTATCTGTCATACCGAGGGCGACCGGAACGACGTACTTTTTTGACATCAAAATTTCCGGATTGCTAAAGCTTAAACAAAGTTTGTGTTACTTTCACAGACACTGCACTAGGTTTAAAAAAACGCAACTATTTTTTGTAGCTTGCGTTACATTTTTACCTTTGTTGTATTTTTTTAAAATTTATCGATTTTTTTTATTACATTCACTCATCTTGATAGTAGGCAAAACAAATGAATATCACACAGTGTCCACAGTTAAGATACATGACGTCATTAATTATTTAACTTTATTATGTTACATTAAAATCACACTAGAAAATCACACAGTTTTCCTTATTTGAAAATAGAATTGTCTTTTTATAATTTTAACTTTTAATGTTAACAAAACCAGTCAAATACTATAGCCAAAGAAATTTTATTACAAGTTCATTCATACTCTATTTAAAAAGACTTTTTTCCCCAATCTATTATTTTTATTATATCATATATGTAAGTTTCGTCATGATGTCTTCTATTTCTAAGATATGCAGTTTATTATTTATCAGATATAGAGGTTTCCTCACAGTGTTTTCCTTCACCGCCGAGCAATTTGATTGGTGCCGGCACTTGGTATCCAAATCTGATTCGCTTAGTATACAGAATAAAAAACCGGGCGCCCGAACACTGAGCTACCACGGCTCTAAAAAATAAAGTTGGTGTTCACAATAAATAAACGACACGTAAAAAATAGGGTCACTATATCCCCTGCATAGTAATAACGTCGTATATTTAAGTTAGTAATTGGTTAAATAAAGTCAGAAACATAAATCTCCTCCTCCAGACAGTTCATTAATCATTGCGTAAATTACCAGCTACATAATTTTAGCATCCATTATTAAGATTAATTGTATAAAGAATTTCATGTCTGGAAATATAAGTCACCTGTAGGTTGCTGGAAGATTTTTTTATTTCAACGAGCTTATATTCAAAGTAAACTCAAAAAAGAACAAAATTTATATATTGTCGTATCTTAAACGGCTATAAGAAATCGAGACCACCTTTGAAATAACATAGTTCTTGTATCTTATTAATTTAGATATTACATACGCGTATAGTGTAGCCCGGACACTGAGCTACCACAGCCGTGGTAGTTCAGTGGATGGGCGCTTGCCTTCAATTCTGTTTACTCGAGGTGAAGTTCAATCCCCGGTGCCGGCACCAATGAAATTGTTAATTTTCTAATTGCAATTTTAAGTGCTAATTTACCACGTGCTCTGCGGTGAAGGGCAACATCGTGAGGAAACCTGCATATCTAAGAAATAATATTTCTAAGTTATGTGAAGTCTGCCAATCCGCACTTGGGCCGCGTGGTGTATTATGGCCAATACCCTCTGTGTAGAGGAAGCCTTTGCCCAGCAGTGGGACAATATAAAATAGGCTTACTTTAAACATAATCTAAAGTTAGTAAAATTATTACGTAATTCATGCTTATTCAAGCGTACACGGCGTAACCGGAGCGAGACGAGGCAGAGGAGGGTGTCGACGGCCTCGCCCGTAACAGCTGATCACAGCTGCAACATTTCATTCATTTATTGGAAAATTTGAGCTAAAACTATGCCCCTAACCTTATTACATAAATATGATGACAATCGAGTACCGAGTGCTCTCCTTCAATATCGTAGTGACACACCAATCACCTGTATAATTCCGACTGGTACTTTCTGAGATATGTCCGTTAAAAGAACAAACAAATAAAAATTCTTCATTTTTTTTTCTATCGGAACAGATTTGCATACCTGCATCGGTAGGAACACCGCACCTCGCGTTCCTTTCTGCCAGCGTGTGAAGCAAGTACAAATGCTGCCTCATATCGGCTGGCATGAGAGCCGGCAGAATTCTACCCGCACTATCTCCCGGCGGAGGGGCTCTCAGGAGCCAGGCGACTGTTGGGGCCACGTCCACCTGTGCCACGTACGGTCCCGGACCCCGTCTGGGTATATTTACGAAGGTTTTATCTTTGGGAGCGTCCATATAATACGTGGGGTGTTTTTATCGTATTATTTATGCACCCCCCTTTTCAGTTACAAGACCACAACATCTTGCCACAAAATAATCAGTGTGCATCCAAGTTCATGTTTGACCTTTTCCCTTTATACTATGCGAAAAAACTAGTGACATTAGTATCTAGTTGTAAAACTAACTAAAATAATTATATTTTAATGTCACTGTTATACTTCACATTTAAAGTGTAAAAATATCGCATTCTTAAATCCAAATTTTTTTGAGTTTTTTTTTGATAAACAGGATGGCGTTAAATCGCACTGTTTCACACAGTTCCGAGATGTTGTAATCATCGTAAGCGATGTCGAAGGCCTGCCACACGCTTACAGTTCGTTAACAATAAAATAAGATAGGATTGTATACAAAAAAAAACGATCCTGTTATATGGAAAGCAATTGGACGCGTGCATCTTGTGAAAAATTTTGTTTCCAAACAGTACATTCAGTCGGGAACGCGTTCGAGAAAACCGACGCGGAATCTGTGTGTGTAAGGCAAGGTGTGCATGGCGTACACGTCCATTTGCTAATTTTTTTACGTATTAGCCGCAATTCTCCATACATTTAGGGTCGCATTTTGAATAGCTTAGAATTTCCGCCACTACATCCATATGTACGCCTCGTTAATGATCACCACAAGTGTACGTCGCTTGAACGAGTAGCTTGATTTATGTACACTGATTATTTAGTAGCATGGGCCATTTCAGTGATTTTTCACTTGCTATCGGTTATATAACGTTCTCATAGGCAACGATAACGTTGTATAACTGATAGCAAGTGAAAAAACAGTGAAACGGCCCATGCCTAGTACACTGATTATTTTGTAATTCTGCTCTTGCTGTACTTAATAAGACGTTCGATAAGGGAAGTATTAAGATGCTATACACAACGTGACCAAGTATGCCTAGCTAGTACCGACAACGAAGCAATCTTATAACAGGAGTAGAGAAAAAGAATGTATGGATTGCCATCCGGCTTTCTTACAAGCCAGGCTTACTTTATTTTAAGCTGGATTTGTATGTGAGACGCCGATGCTTCCCTAATGGATCAAATAATGGTACAACAAGAGCTGTTTCTTAGAAGATATGCTACCACCACCAGGAACAACAGTCTCGCAGAGAGTAGTAGTGCTGATTCCGAGTGATTTTTATTTCGTTTTATAATTTACTGGTCACAGTAACATTTTCCTTTATCTATAATCATAAAATACTATTATTGAATGCAATTATTCAACCTTCATCACAAAATAAAGTGTTAATACTATAAAATGTAGTGTTTCTACTTGCATTTATTATTTTTTTTAAGATGATATCTCTCGTAATAGATCTAACTTAACTTACTAGATGTCGTGATGCTTTTAGTTAGTAGACAAGCTAGTCTGTGCTTTAGGCAGAAGCTGGAAACGTTAAGCACTGTTGCATTCAGTTATCAAACAAACAAGCAATTTAAAATTTTCATGTGCCATAATGTTTGTATGGGTGTATGCTTGAAAATAATTGAAGAAAACTATTATAGTAAGAAATTATAGTAAAGCTTAAAACAGAACTTATTTGAATGATTCTTATTTTAAAATAAAAACCTAAGATCCTCAATAATTCTCATGCATCACTTTGACACGTCGAATTAAGGACGTTTATTTGTCACTTTGGTTCGAGACTGTGTATCTAGGGATTTTTTATATATGTATAAATAAAGTGAAAATAATTTTATCTGATTTTTGTTGCTAGTGAACATTTCCAAAAGCATTTGCCAGGCGGCAGTTGCATTCATCTATATTAATACTAAAGTTTTGAAGGTTTGTAAAATAACACGGATGAACTCGCGCGAAACAGCTAGTAGCTTATAAATAGGCTCTGATAAATTCATTCATTACATGATAAGCATTTCAGACATTCGTGAACTGACTTCACGAACTGTTCTTTCGTGTGCCCGTTTTTATATATTCTAAGACTATGTAGATTTTATTTAGTACGCATAGGAACATGCAGAATATTTGTAATTACAAATTTCATGGCATTTAAAAGTGGCATGCAAAAAAAATTAATTTGAAAGGAAGACAAACGAGCAGGCGGTTCACATGATGGTAAGCGATCTCATCGCCTAAAGACACACGCAACATCCGAAGAGTCGCGAAAGCGTTGTCAACCTTGGAAATTAGATGAAATTAGATAAAATTAGTTTATTGAATAGTATGGGGTCGGGATTTGGAGGGGAAATGCGTGGGAAAAGGAAAGGGTAGACTTGGCCTTCCGGCAACCCGAAAAGTCATGCTTACTTTATTTTATGCCGACTTTATATAGGCGGTGGTACTTCACCGGGTAAATGCGGCCGTAGAAGTGCAGCTGTGAAAATATGTTATGCTCTACCACCTTCACCTTTATTTAAAGGCTACGATAAGCTAACAGTCATGCATATTATTAAGTTGTGAGGCCTATTGCATTTATGTGCATGCATATATGTATCATACTATGGCGATGTCAATATTGTCTCACGCACTTCATGCCACGTTTCGTATAACGCAGATGCAACCGTGGTCTGGCGGCATTAAAAAATTAAACAACACTTAATTTTTTTAATCACTCATTTATCATTTGTTATATATTTCCATATATCTTCATAAGAAAGCTAATATAAGTATTGCTAAATTTTAACAATTGCTCGTCACATTTGTAAATATCATTATGTTAGCTTAAAGCACATTAGATTGGAAATAAGATATTTTTTGGACCCATGGACCTTAATCGCAAAAGTAAGTATAAATTTGTAAAATCCCATTACGATTAGTAAAGAGCTAATTTGTAATAGGTAAGGCCAGTGGTGGCCAACCTTTTTCAAAGCAAAACGCTGAAAATTTTTACAGCGTGATTCGGGCATGTTTTCTTTTACCAACGAAAACCGAGATAAATCAGGATTTAGATTAAAATTAGATTAATTGTTGTCTTAAATTCATCAAATACTTAATTGAAACTGAGGACACTCGAATGTACTGAACCTCAAGCGAGCGTTAAAACTGAACTATCTATTCTATCTATTTCAGTGATTCCCAAAGTGGGCGTTAGCGCCCCCTGGTGGGCGTTGAAGCAACTTAGGGGGGCGCTAAACCTCCCGCGTTCATTCAAGACGGTGTTTTAAATTTGGCTCTAGCGCTCTTTCAGATAATATTGTAATTTTAGGTGGGCGCTAGATATTTTTTTTTTCTAAAAAGGGGGCGGTGGACCCAAAAAGTTTGGAAACCACTGCTCTAAAACAATTGTCGCGTAATGACCTGTCCTTCCAAAGAACGAGGTCACCTTCTCCTTTCCCACGCTTCGACCTATCTTTAGTTGGCAACTTCTCGAAAGGAAACACCCACTGAGCTGACTGTCGTATCGGAATCATAACAGTAAATCCAGCCTTCGTCTCCCGTAGCTATGTCAAACACAGAATTTGAGTCACCTCCGTTAAATCTTTCATGTATTTCACGGCACCAATCAACACGACGGACTTTTTGAGCCTCGCTCAAATTATGAGGTATCCACCGGGCACAAAGCTACCTGACCGCCAAATGTTCATGGAGGATTTTGTGAACTTGACTCATTCCAATCCCTAAGCTTGCCTGGATCAGCTGATAAGTCACTCTTTTGTCTTTATCATACGCCGCACGACACTGATGTTATCTTCAGTCGTCGCCGTAGATGGCCGTCCCGTTTAAACTCATTAAACCAGTTGTCGACAGTGGCACGAGACGGGGCTTCATCGTGAAAGGCCAATAGTAGTCTATCATAACTTTCTTGTTGACTTAGATGACATCGAAAGTCATAAAAAATCATCGCACGAAAATGTTCTCGCTTAAGTTCATGATGACGTTACACGGACTATTTTCAATTTGCCGCCAAACCGTAAAACAAATGACAAACGAATAAATAATATACTCAGTAGGCATGGGCTATTTCAGTGATTTTTCACTTGCTATCGGTTATATAACGTTCTCTTTGTATGCAACTATAACGTTATATAACCGATAGCAAGTGAAAAAACTGTGAAACGGCCCATGCCTAATACTCAGTATTATTCGTAAAGAGTTCCATTTTCAAAATTTTAACAATCTTTTTTTTTTATTATATTGCGTTCAAGTAGCCAGTTCTAAAAATTTTCAGTGTAGGCCTCGTAATATTGTATATAAAAATGTTTTCGTTCTTTAAAATTTCTGTTTACTTCTTACATTACATATATTTTATTAGAATGTCGTTCATATGACTTTTTTAATTTTATGGCGATATGGAGGGTTCTTGGCATAAGAATAATGTATCATACATTGACATTTTCAATAAATGTTTTGCAATTAATGTTGTGATATGTAAACATATTTTAAAAAGTTAAAATTTCCTTCAACCTAATATCTCATATCGGTATATGATAAATAACAATACATGTTATATGATCTAAATAGCATTATAAAATTCAAATGTTATATTTATATGTTTTGGCGTTATTTTGTCATTGTATATTTAGCTCCGTATTTATTACATAACATTAGTGATAATGATCGTCATTTGTTAAAAATATTTTGTACATATTAAAAGGAATCTTTTTATTTTTTATTATTTTATGATAACTTTAAATGAATCGTGATCCTGTTTGATAATATAGACATTATTTAATCCTCTATAGCAGGTATGGCTGATGTTTTTCTACATAATGGATATTTTAACCTACAAGTGTGTAATTGAATTTCAAAGAATTTTATTTAACACCGATCGGGCGACCGAGACTCCTGCTCTATAGGAATATCCAATTATATAAGCAATAATGTACCTCATAGCACTGCACAAAAATTTGTTTTGAATCATCTCTAATTTGAAAGCACCGTCCATAAGTACAATATTGGACACATGTAATATTTAATAACTATAAATAATCATATATTGCCGGCAATTTTAATTGGATTATGAAATACCGGCGACATTAAAATACTGCCAAATTTAATAATCTGTTCAGGTTTAGTTTGTATTTGTAAATTTATAAAAGCGCTTATTGGTGGGGTAAAGCTGTGGTAACAATTGGTATTTTGTTTTTTATTACAGAAAAGCATATTGTTGAAGCATTAGCATCATCATATTGAATTTGCTTTACGTGTAGTATTTGTATTGTGATTTTCTACGCCGAAAACCATTTTGTTATTTAATTTTAAGATTATAAAATTATGAATAAAGGATTAACATGTTATACTTTTTTATTGCCTTATTTTAGTTGTTTAGTTTAATGAATTAAAAATAATTTATTAATCAAGTGAGCGAAGCGAGTGAGACTTACAATACGTATTGGCGCAATAACTACTACCGGTACTTAAGTTTTACTGAAATTTAGAATATATGTAGGTTGTACTGTACTTTTTAGGTCTTAAAAACTTTCGTTATAAAAATCGGTTCAGTAGTTTTTAATATATTTAAATAAATTTTAAAAGAATTAAAAAGTCGCGAGTCCAAGTTCGCGGCGAACTAGTATATTTTACAATATATCGGTATAAGTACCATTTATAATTTTAGGTTAATTTTTGTTTTCATCGCTAAATGTATGCGCCCTAATGCTTTAGAACCGCTTTAGGTTGGGTTAGGTTAGACTAAACGGATTTTTTTTAAAAAAATAGGACTATTAAGAAAGAAACCCTATCAGACAAAAAAAGATTTTTTAAAATCGGTTAATAAATGACGGTGATACGCGGGTACATAAATAAAATAAATTTTGTTATTTGATCTAGAAATTAAACTAGTGAACCGATTTTTCTGAATATTTTATGGGACCATTTCGGAAGAATACCCAATAAGATAAAAAAAATATTTTTTGAAATCGATTCATAAATGACGAAGATACGTGCCATACATAAAAAAAAAAGAAACATCCGAATTGAGAACCCTTCTCCTTTTTTGAAGTCTGTAAAAAAAAACATACAGGTGAAGTAAAACCTTCCCTTAAATTGTATTATTTCTATAAGATTAATGAAAGTAGTTTTCTATTTATTTAATGCCTTATTTCGATACTTGTTGAATAATAATAATGTCTTCAGATTTCGTTCACGGCGACCTGTTCAACTCGGTTCTAATGTCGTTGGTGTGCTCGTATAGGTGATCTTATTAAGGAATGTACACACACAATGTGGACGGGTGAGCATACTATTGTAGTAGTTAGTAAGTGATAGAACAATGTGGGCGTGATCAGTATTTTTTTTTATGGAGAAGGAGGCAAACGAGCAGACGGCTAACCTGATGTTAAGTGATCACCAGCAACACCGGAGGAGTAACAAGAGCGTTGCCGGCCTTTTAGATAGGAATACGCTCGTTTCTTGAAGGTCCATAACTCGTATCAGCCCGGAAATACCGCTGGCGACAATTCATTCCACAAGGAAGTCGTGCGTGGCAGGAAATGGCGGTGAAATCGCACGGTTGTGGACTGCCAACCGTCAAGGTGGTGTAGGTAGTGGAAGGAGCTGGTATTCAGGTGCCCCAGCCCAGAGATGAGAGCAGTATTCCTTTAGCGGGCGAACTTGCGCTTTATAAAGTTGCATAAGGTGGAACGGCTGGAAATATTGCCTCGCTCTGGTGAGGACGCCAAGCTTTTTTGAAGCTAGCTTGGCTTTACCTTCCAAATAACCGCGGAATTGGACGTCACTCGATATGTCAACGCCAAGAATTCCGATCGATGTTGTGGCTACCAGGGAAGTGTCTT